>SNQJ01S0014979.1:82785-93970 GCA_010110895.2 Picea sitchensis | reverse complement strand
AAGAATGGATGATCTGATGGATTGCCTGAGTGGGGCAAATTATTTTTCGAAGATTGATCTGAAAAGTGGATATCACCAGATTCGCATGAGGGAAGGTGATGAATGGAAGACAACATTCAAGACAAACGAAGGTTTGTACGAATGGCTGGTCATGCCGTTTGGTTTGACAAACACGCCGAGCACATTCATGAGACTGATGAATGAAGTCCTGAGGGAATTCATCAGAAAGTTTGTAGTCGTATATCTGGATGATATATTGATTTTCAGCAAGACCAAGGCTGAACATCTGAAACATTTGGCCATTGTGATGAGAAGACTGCTACAGGAGAAATTGTTGGTCAACATGAAGAAATTTTCGTTCATGCAGACATAACTCATTTATTTGGGTTTTGTTATCTCAGCAAATGAGTTGAAAATGGATCCTGAGAAGGTGGACGTGATAAATAATTGGCCATCACCGAGAAATGTTTTCGAGGTGAGAAGTTTCCATGGTTTGGCTAGTTTCTACCGAAAGTTCATTCGGAATTTTAGTGGAATTAGCGCCACGATGATGGACACAGTGAAGAAGCGACACAAGAATTTTCACTGGACAACAGAGGCTGAGAAAAGCTTCAATCTGTTGAAGCGGAAGATCACAGAGCAACCAATTCTGGTGTTGCTTGATTTTCAGAAGACATTTCAGGTGAAGTGTGATGCTAGCGGATATGCTATAGGAGCGGTCTTGAGTCAGGAGGACGGGCCAGTTGCATATTTCAGCGAGAAGCTACATGAAGAAAAGCTGAAATAATCCACGTATGATAAAGAGTTTTATGCCATCATACAGGCATTAAAGAAGTGGAGGCATTACTTGATCCCAAAGGAATTTGTACTATACAGTGATAATCATGCATTGCAGTTCGTGAGTCAACAGGATAAGTTGAACCAGAAACATGTGAAATGGGTAGAGTATATGCATAATTTCATGTTTGTGATTAAACACATTTCAGGGACTGCTAACAAAGTGGATGATGCTTTGAGCAGGAAATGTTTGTTGTTACAGGAGTTCAGAGTCAGGACATTGGGTTTTGAAAATCTGAAGGACATGTACGCAGGTGATGCGGATTTCGGAGAGGCCTATGAGGCAGCTGAGAATCCAGTTCTCAGAGATCGGAGTCCGTGGATAGAGTACATGATCCAGGAAGGATTTCTATTTAGAGGCAATCAACTGTGTATTCCGAATTGCTCCATGAGGGAGAATTTGGTGAAAGAAAAACATAGTGGAGGCTTAGCAGGTCATTTTGGTCATGATAAAACATTCGCGAAGCTGAGCGAATCGTATTTTTGGCCGGGCATGCGAGCATATGTCAAAATATTTGTTGACAGATGCAGAATTTGTCAACATTCGAAGGGCCGGAAGCAAAATGTCGGGTTTTATCAACCATTACCCATACCTGAGTGGCCATGGGAGGCGATTAGCATGGACTTTGTGTTGGGATTGCTGAGAACACAGAGAGGGGTTGATTCCATCTTTGTGGTGGTGGACAGGTTTTCGAAGATGGCACATTTTATTCCGTGTCAGAAGACCAATGATGCGACACACATCGCAAACTTGTTTTTCAAAGAGGTTGTTAGACTTCATGGATTGCCAAGAAGCATAGTCTCGGACAGGGATATGAAATTCATAGGTCATTTTTGGAGGACGCTATGGAAGAAGCTCGAAACTAATTTGGCATTTAGTTCAGCTTACCATCCACAGACAGACGGACAAACAGAGGTGGTCAATAGAAGTCTGGGGGATCTATTGAGAAGCTTGGTGACAGAACACCACATCAGTTGGGACCAGATATTACCACAGGCAGAGTTTGCGTACAACGATTCAGTGAATCGGAGTACAGGCAAAAGCCCATTTCAGATTTTGTATGGGACACAGCCAAGGGGAGTTTCTGAGCTCAGGGAGTCAGAACAGGTTCAACTAGCNGAAGAGTTCACTGAGGCGATGAGAGAACTTCACAGTCAAGTGAAGCAGCGACTGATGAAATCAAATCAGGAGTACAAGTGCAGAGCGGATCAGCATCGGAGACAACTTCAGTTCGAAGTTGGCGACTTTGTTCTGGCACATCTGAGGAAGGAGAGGTTCCCGAGGGGAACATATAATAAGTTGAAGATGAAAAAGATTGGGCCATGCAAAGTCCTGAAGAAATTTGGAGAGAACGCTTATGAAATTGAGTTGTCGGATGGCATCGGGATATCTCCAATATTCAACATAGAAGAATTATACCCATATAGGGCTGGGGAAGCAGAGACTGGAACTGAGGAGCCAGTAGTCCAGTGGATGAAGCAGTTGCCAGTAGCAGAAAAGCCACGAATGGAGTGCATACTGGACAAGCAATTGGGAAAGAAGACCAGGCGTAAGCAGTATTTTGAGTACCTGGTGAAATGGAAGAATCACCCAGTCGAAGATGCCAACTGGGAGACAGAAGCAGAAATACAGAAGCATGGACAAACCATGCAGGAGCTCATGGACAGGAGCCCATGAAATTTTTCAAGCGAGGGAGTATGATGCAAGAGCATCGCCCACGTCAAGCGAGCCAGCGCAAAAACGGGAGACAGTTGGACAAGCCAGCATAATTTCTTTTTGGATTTCACCTTGATACTATTGCGCAAAACATTAATGCATTGATTTGATGAAGCACACTTGTATAGTGTAAATGGATCTTGAGCGGATAGCTCACGTCCTTAGGTAGATGAGGCATTTAATAGAATTAATGTAAGTAGATAGAACATTTATTTCTAGATTTGATAGCTTTAGATCTCGAGAGGGAAACGGGATATAGACACCCTCCTTTGTATCATTGTAACATTAGCAGTATTCAGAAGAAAGAAGAGCAAGCAGAGAAATTGTGTGCAGAACCACCATGTATAGATATTGAATTAATAAGAAGAGCTTTGATTCAATTCCATGGCTGTGTTATTCTCTGTGTGTTGTTGATATTATGCTTATGAGTATTTTCTTCTGTTTTATGCACTTGCTTTGATATGCTGTGTATGTGATTTCATATTTGGATTGAAATTTGAGAGAATGAGTGAATGAGTTTCAATTGTTTCTCTAAGTGAGCCAGGGAATTCCTGCAAGGAGTGCAGTCGAATTTGTCCGCAAGGAGTGCGTGACTGCAGGGTTTACTTAGGGATAGCTTTTGTTTCCATTCATCTCATAAGTGCAGGTTTGGCACTGGAGCCGTGCAAGGCGTGCGCAGGCTAGACGAAGACTCAGGATTGCGATTCTGAGCAAAGAGTTGAAGGATTTCTGCTGCAGGAGTGCGTAGGATCTAAGACTTCATCACTTGGTCGTGATTGAAGATTTGCCACGAGGAGTGCGTGAAAGAGTTCTTTCTGAGGAAATTGAAGCCGTCGAAGCTCAGGAGGGATAGACCTTCAAAGTTGTTGAAAGGCAGCAGAGAAGTTGCGCGATTAAGTCGAAGAGAAGTGAGCAGGTTGGCGTACAAATCTCGTGGAGAGACACTTCTTGTTCGGGGATTGCGTTCAGTGAAAAGTGGGCGTGAAATATAAGGTGCAGGCAAAAGAAGTTCGAAGTCCGGGAGAGTAGGACATCGATCAGAATCACGAAGGGCGTGACTCTATTCGTGGATAGAGCATATCGACATTTCGCGTGGAAGCAATTGGAAAATTGGCTATGGAGATCGCGAGGTGCGGAGTTCTGAGGAATTTCGAAATTTGCGGGGACCACAAGAGGGGTGACGTGGCAGGTGGTCTCGGGACATCGGGGTTCGGGACTTGGGAGGTCCTGCGAACGGTGCAACAGGGATCACAAACTCCCGATCGACGATTTCCCGATTTCCACAAGTGTGTGGGGTCCAAGCGTCAGCAGCAAGGACAGGTGTCATCGGAGGATCGACACATCGGGGTTCGAAGCTTGGAACTTCAGATTGTCGACATCGCGAGTAGCGATATCCCAATAGGGAAAATCCCCGACGATAGGAGGGAGAAAGTCAGCGATTGACCATATTGGGGTTCAGGGACTCGTGAGGCATAGTGCACGCGAACATAGAATTCGCGATATCACGAATTCCGATTTCTCGATTGGATAAGGGAGATCAGTAAGGAATTTATGTGGGTAGAGAATTCCCGAGAGGGAATTAGAAGGGCATTCACGCTCTTCGGGGCCGAGATCAAAGAAGGTCCTGGTGATCTCGACCGTTCCCCGAGGAGCAGGGAGGGTTGCGTCATATCTGTCGAATTCCTAAGAATAATGCTTGTGCCCCTTAAAGCATTTATGAAAGAATTCCATTCAATCGCATCTTGACCACCAAGACTCAAAGAATCGCTACTGCGCCACCGTCCAGGAAAGGATAAAATGATGCCAGTGTCTCTCGCTTGGGAAAGAGAGGTAATGTGATTGTTTGACAATTGCAAGCATAGGGATTCAGAGAGAAGAGATTGGTTCTCCAAACCGATGATCATGTCCTTTCCTATAGAAATTGAAATTCTCGATCCGAGATTCCAACGCAGCCAGTGTAGTATCACAAAAATATTTCTGGTCATGCCATTCCAAAAGTTGGACACCCTCTGTTGCTGGTGCGATGACTTCCAAGCATAAATCGAAGAATCACCTAGGTATTTACCCAAAATAATTCGGTTCCAAGTGCTTCCACGAGTCAGCGCCCTCCAAAAGGTGTTTGCTAGTAATGTCAAGTTGAAAGATGGTAGATTTTTGAGCCCCCATCTCCCACAAAGTTTTGGTATAGCCAAGAGATCCCATCTACAGAGATGGAATTGAAACTTTTCCTTATGTCCACTCCACAGGAAAGAGAAACTTAACTTATGGATTTTATTTAAAATCGTTCTTGGAATCACCTCCATGGACATCCAGAACACTGATAGACTTTCCAGCACTGCTTTTACCAGGATAAATCTACCTCCGAGCGATAGCCATTTATTACACCACAAACCAATTTTCTTTTCGATTTTTTCCACCAACCAACTCCAATCATCAGATTTTGAGGAACCCGGCTTTAGGTAGTATCCTAGGTACTTGAAACCAGAACTGAAATTGACAAAGGTAAACAGTAAGATGTCTTTTAAAGGACTTAGCTCTGCTTCCTTAAGCCCCCAGTAGTGGACTGTAGTTTTCGAAGAGTTTATGCATAGACCATAAACATGACAATAAGCCTAAAGAATGTCTAAGATCACTCTCCACTCCAATGGATCTGCCTTTGACATTACAAGAACGTCATCAACAAACATTAAATGGACAATTTTTAATAACTTTGTTATTTTTATACCTGAAATATTGTGATCGGTGCTACTTCTGGATAACATCAGGCTGAGCCCTTCCATTATCACGATGAACAAATATGGGGATAATGGGAATCCTTGATGAAGCCCCCTCCAAACTTTCAAGTAATCCATCACCTCGTCATTAATCAAAACTGCAAAGTTGGCACTAGTTACACAACACATTATCCAATCTGTTAGCTTAACTCTGAAACCAATTGTGAGTAAAACCAGCCTTAAGTACTCCTAGTCTATGTTATCATAGGCTTTTTTAAGATCCAGCTTCAATACCAAATATTTCATATTCTTTTTTTTTTATACTGTGGAGGATTTCATGTGTCGTCCCAATTGTGTCCTGAATCCTCCTACCCTTCAGGAATCCCAGTTGTTCTGAAGATAGACACTTTGAAAATATCGGTTTTATCTAATTTGCAAGAATTTTTGAGATCACCTTATAAATTAGATTACATAAGGATATTGTACGGTAGTCGTCGAAGGAGACTAGTTTGTTTACCTTCGGGACGAGAGCCAGAAAAGTAGAATTTAAACCTCCACAAAGATGACCTTTTCTCCTCGAGCCCTCCACCATCTCAAGAAGATCACTTCCCACAAGATCGAAGAAGAAAAGAAAGAACTCTGGTGTCCACCCATCAGGGCCAAGGCTTCTTTCTTTTTTGAAGTTTTCGAGAACAGATTTAATTTCCTCCAAGGTTATAGGTTTGAAGAGAGACTCAGCTTCCTCCTCATTCACCATGCTTGGGTAAAGGCTGGAAAACCTGACCAAATCATTATAGTTGGTTCTCTCTTTTTCTTTATAAAATTGTTTGAAATAGTTAACAACCTCCTGTTTAATCACCTTCTGATCAATAATGTTATCTCCATTGTCATTTGAAATCTCCCAGACGTGTTTCCGGTTCCTGTTGAAGCTAGCCATCTTATGGAAAATTTTTGTATTAGAGTCTCTGCTTTTAATCCAAGTAACCCTACTTCGCATTCGCCAAGCATCCTCCTCCCAGCGAAGAAATTTATTCCTGTTTGTTTCCAGCTCACCAAGCCGCCTCTCTTCCTCCAATGATAAGGGACTCTCGACAGTTTTAAATAAAAGTTGTTCTATATCAATTTCTATATTTACCAATAGTAATTTCTCTTTCGCCTTGACTTCTTTAATCCACTTTTTAGTTTGACTCTTTAGTTGTTTTAGTTTACAAACCAGTCTGACCTGTTTTTTTCCCTCCACCAGGAAACGAGGGTCATTCCAGATAAAATGGACCAGATTTACAAAGTCAGGATCCCTCAACCAATGTGCATTAAATTTATAAGGGAACGCCTTGTACAATGGAGAATTATCCAATTGGATAAGAAAGGGGGCGTGATCTGATACATATGGGTATTCCACCCACGACCTGTATAAGTCAGCGGTAGACAAGAGTCCTTCAGCAACAAAGCACCTATTGAGCCTTCTAGCAATAGAATCTTGACCAGATCGATCGTTTGGCCAGGTAGGGACCAACTTGGGAGGCTTAACATCGATCAACTTCTAAGAGATGAATAAATCTCTATAAAAATCCTCAGTCGACCCTGGCATGAAAGAACCCCCCCAATTTTCATCCGAGGATAAAATGAATTTTAGGTTTCCGGTGATAACAAGATTAGGAATAGAAAGGATACCCCTGTTAGCTAAGGAGCTCCAGAAGAGTTTGCGATCTTTACACGACCCACAAACATTTAGAAGCACCGGCTCCTTTTTGGAAGAAATACAAATACCTGTTAATAAAATGCCCCTGACCGTTAGGAAGGGATTCAAGTCAAAAGAGTTTGGGTCCCAAGAGACCAGTAACCTGCTAGAGTTTCCTATGGAGTTAACTGTAGTCACAGCCCAAGAAGGACGGAGTTGGAGCAGAAAATATCTCGCTCTATGTTCATCGGAAAGAGTCTCTTGCAAAAAAACAATGTTCGGTCGAGTACGATCCAATAGTCTACGAACCGAGGCAGCTTTGAGGGTGCCTCCAATCCCCCGAATATTCAAGGAGAGAAATAACATCACTTTGCCCTCGCCAAGGCCTTCATTGCTCTAAGGGCCCCAGTATCTGGGGAAGTAGGAACATTGTCATTGGATTGTATACTTATACCCACCCAGTGTTTCTTTCGAGAGCTACGCGTCTTTATAGGAGAAAGTTCAGAGCCGATACCCCTAGACCAGGCAAAGGCCCTACTTCCCTTGATAGGAACATATGAGGAAGAGGAACCAATATCCACTTTAATATCTAAGGCTTCCTTACCTAGGAAGATGGGCAGCGACACAGGGTCAATGGGAGCAGTCAAGCTCGGTAATAAGGAGTATAGGGCAGCAGAGAGACTCGAGTCTCCCTCCTTTGCCTCTCTGTAGCCTGGCAAGACTGGAGATGCTCTGACCGAGTCATCCAAGGAGGGGCCAGTAGGCAAGGGAGTACTAACTGGAGGAAGCAGCTGGGATTGGTTCAAGAGGTGAGGAGGTATAGGCTCCAAGGGGTTTTCATGCTCGTGCAATGACAAAGGTAAATAGGGAGAAGGAACGACAGTAGAAAGGCTGAGAGATGAGGAAGGGGAGGGATCAAAGTTAGAGGGTTCAAAGGGTGTAGCAGCAGGCCCGGGGTTAAAGGACTTTGATAGAGTTTTTGACAATAACCAATCCGAGTTGTTTATGGCCTCCTTCTCCTCAAAGGTCAAAGAGTTAAACAAAGGAAGGCATAGATATTTTAACTTACTGGTTAGAGTATCCCCAGGCTCTTGCTGAGGTGAGGAGGAAGCTCCAGTGGTTTCTTCCAAGAAGTTCAGAGAAATATATGCTTCTAAATAATTTGGAGGATTTCTCTGTAGTTCATATATTTCTGATAAGTCATCAAAATCCTTCCCCTTATAGTCACGTTGAAGGTGACCTGTGTGGCGCAAAAGGTTGCATCGGAAGGGAAGCCCAAGATAATCAAGTGGCTGTGCAATCCTTCGCCCTCTCCACTCAATCTCTAAGGTTTCCGGTAACCCACATAAAATGTCCATCTCAACGAGAACTCTACCCATTTTCCTCACAGGGGCATGAAGTAACTTGGAATCTAATGCAATGAACTTCCTGAAAGAATCTCCAATGGCCTATAAAGCTCCTTCATTCCACAAAAACAACGGGAGGCCTGGTAAGAGTACCCAGAGATGCCTAAACTGGAAAACACATGCGAAACTCCTCACCACATAAACTTAAAAATAACAAGTAATCTATATCAGGGTTGAAAGCAATCCTCCAATGTTTTAGCATGATACTACTTCCCCAAAATACCCACAACGAGCTCAGTAAAATTGAAGTGTTCTCTGGGGAGTTGCAGATAAAACCAAGCCATCCTTTGGTAAGATAGATAACCTCAGGGGAATAACCAAGGAGTGGTAGCCACTAGTTTTTTATCCAAACTTCAAGAGAAACCTTACTCAATGATCTATAAGAGATCCGACCCACGAGAGCACATAGTGCCATTCTGCAAGTATCTTCTAAGCCCACATCATTTCCTAACACCAAGCGTTTTGCCTTTTTGTTGGATTTCCACACATTTCGATGAAAACCAACAAACTGAGTCGGATCAAAATGTTCCCTGTGTCCCTGCAGAGAAGAAGGTCTAAACAAAGGGCTTGGGTGCTCGAAGGAAGACTACAGGCCCGTCAAGGGAACTTCTAAAGGAGGGATAACAGGCTTGGAAGACCTGGAGCTCAGCAGAGGATGTGAAGACAGGCTACTAAGGAGACCAATAGTTTTATTCGCCTTGTTTGAGATAGTTGAAATGCTCGCTGACCCACTCTTCAGTTGGTCCACTTTCTCAAATAGCCCTACCTGCCTCCAAGTTTCCTTGTCAACTAGGCTCATAAGAGACTTAACATTTCTCTCCATATCTATAATGGAGAAACTATCCATTTAGCCCACCAGATGCCAACAAAACACTAACACTGCAGAAGCTGACAAGCACTCGGACCAAGTAGAAGATCTCTGAAGGGTCCTTGACTCAAGGAAGAACCTACTCCTGTACCAGTGCCAGTAATAAACTATACAAGTATCTGACACACTCGGGAACAGAGAACAAGTGAAGATAAGAAAATTTGAATAGATAAGAAGGTTCCGAGAAAATGCACAAGGCATAGACAAAACTACTCTAAAAGAGTAACGACAACTCGGGAACAAGAAAACAGTGTAAGGCAAGAGATATCAAATAAAGCAAGAAACGTCGAGCTCTAGACCAACGCTAAAAATAACGACTTTTAAAATAGGAGTCACAGTTCTAAGAGAGTAACGACAACTCAGTAACAGGAGGCAGTGTAAGGCAAGTGTGTTCATAAAAAACAAGATCGTCGAGCTCTAGACCAATGTAAAAAAACAATGGAAAAGAGTCACAGTCGGATCCCGAGCATCAAATAGCCATTACTAGTGATTGTTGAGAAGCCGACACTGGCCCTAAACCTGGTTCAAATATTCTTCCCGCCTAAAACTCCCTCGGCGCTTTTATCCATCACCCTCACTTCGTGTTGTGATCAATATTTTCACTTTTACTTAATAAAACTAAGAAATTAGTATCTTCATGCAATCAAGGTTACTTAACTTTTAACATTTACTTTTTCACTATTACATTTTTTACATTTCACAGTTTTGGTACATTTTTTACATTTCACAGTTTTGTTGCATGTGGTTCCCTGTGAAGACTTGGCATAGAGATGAAAAAAAACCGCTAAGCACTACCCATGTGGTTATGTTTTAGAAGTTGTCATGACCAAAATAATTATGACACGTGTAACCAATGTTTGAGAGCGTGTCATGACCAAAATAATTATGAATTAGTTTGAAACCATTAATTTGAAACCCAATTTATAGTTTAATTAAGTTAATTTATATACAAAGTTTGACAACTAATAATTTGAAACCCAATTTATACTTTAATTAAGTTAATTTATATAAAGTTCGAGATCTCACATATATGTTTACAACCTTCAGCACAGTCGTAGTTATAACGTTTATTATGATGTTCGGAATCATTCAATTACCAACCGACTCGAAGGAGGATATGCTCGTCAAGGCCGCTACATTTTCTAGGCACCCCAAATCTGAAGTCAATTTCGTGGTGAAAAATGTAAATGTAAAACAATATCTTCTCGGGAAAACCAATTCTCCTGATGTTTTGAACTTGGAAGTTAATCAATTTGTTAATTGAATAGTAGTTTAGGGCCAGTAATATTTTGAATATTAAGGAGATTATAACGTAGGAATTTTAAAGTATAGAATAGAATATTTGTGATATAGTGGATTTTTTTTTGTTGTAAATAGGTATGATTTTATATTTAGTTGATAATTAATTTTAAATTTAAATTTTGATAATTAATTTTTTAATTTTATGACTTTAATGGTAGTTTTATTTTGTGATTTTAATGGTTGTTTTAGAGAAATTTGTGCAGGTGAAGGTACAAATAAAATTCAGCACCGATTAAACCATATTCCGATCTGAACGGATTTATTGTTTTAACCATTTTATATTATTACTAACCTTGGTAAAATATTAAGAATTTTCACTATTTTCTCTGGTTCTATTATATATATATTTTCAAACTTCCTCATAATTAAATACCAAAAACTAAAACGGCTAATATTACTATCATGGCCAATATTACTGGCCAATATTACTTTGAGTTATTAATTTTAATTGTAGCATAGGTTTTTATTAATTTAGTTTAAATATCTTTAAATAAAAAACAAATAAATTCTATCTTCTATCATTATTTTCATGACGACCATAGAAACAATTTTTTTTAATATTTCCCAATTTGAGAAAATTTTCAATTTCATGCAGATTACTTCTCTTTACATAATTCTATTAAGATAATAAACATTCCATAAATAAGATTAATTTTCATAAAT
>SNQJ01S0014979.1:47766-77643 GCA_010110895.2 Picea sitchensis | reverse complement strand
TATACATACCACCAGAAATGACATGACATGTACTATCAATATAGAATAATATTATCTGAAAATATATCATAACTTATACCTTTACCCATCACACAAACTTGGGTCCATTACCCAAACCTTTGTGCTACGGGGCTTTCTTCAAGGGTTGACATCAATGACAACCAACTTTAATCAACAACTTCTCCATCAAAAAAACTTATGGTGTTCTCTTCCAAAAGAAAAAACAACCTTTGCTTGATGTTCTGAACTCTTTGAGTATTTGATGTGAATATAGGCGAACCAATCGTTTTAAAAATAACAACCCATGTCGATGGAGTTTTCTCTTCGAAAATCGCTTTGTTTCTTTCATTCCAAACATACGTCCAGCATGTGTATGTAGCCAAATTATTTGATACAGTATTATTCCTTGTCCGGGAATCAAGACACTCCATCAATGTGTTCCCATTTCAGGTATTTATGATTTGTAGTCTATCTGAAATCCTAGACCAAACATCTTTTGTAAAGGAGAAATTAACAAAGAGATGATCAATATCTTCATTATCCTGTTTACAAAGTATACATACACCAGGACCCTCCCATCCTTTCTTTTTCAATACCTCTCAAGTGAGGATCCGATTTCTTGCTTCCATCCATAAGAAAATCTTGATCTTTAACTGTAGCTTCCATTTCCATATTTTAACTTTCCATCCATGCCATATCAGGAGCTACTTAGTGGAGATAATGGCTGCATAAAAAATTTTGACCAATATGTTTCCGGAGGAATCACCTCCAGTCAAAATTAAGGCATCCTTTTTATTATCTAGGGAGATCCCAACCAATTTAAGTTCTTGTATATAATGATCCCATTCTAAAGCCTGTACCCCTGTGATTCCCAATTTTTCGCTACTCAACCATTGCTCAACTTTGGTTATCAGATCACTTCCATCTGAGGCTTGTGAAAGTATTGTAATTTTATTTTGTTTTAAACATGTCAATGTCTCAGTGCTCAAGAGGGAAGTTTCACCTATGCCTAGAATATGGTCTCTCCCGATAGCAATAAGGTGTCCTGATCCTAGATGCCAAGCAAGCCAATGGGTAATGATGTGAACAGAGCAAATAAAGCTCGACCAAATCCTTGATGTCACATTGGTATTTTGATTTGCGAGTCTAAACCAATTAATAATCGTACAATTTGAGAAATATGTGTCCATCGCCACTCTATGCCAGATATCTCCCTACATTATAACCCTCCAAAGAGTGTTTGCATTCAATGCCATATTGAAATGTGTAAGGTTGTGAAGTCCCCAACCTCCATTTTTCTTTGGTCTAGACAACATTTCCCAATTGTACAAATGGTAATGCTTTGAACCAAATTTCCCACTCCAAAGAAAGTGAAACATCATCTTCCTGATCTTTATTAGTACATATCAAGGAATAAACTCCATTGACATCCAATAGACTTCTTGTCCCTCCAACACTGATTTAATAAGGATGTATATGCCGCCAATCGATCACCATCTATAGAACCATAGGCTAATTTTCTTTTCAATCTTTGACACCATCCAATCCCAATCACCTGCCTTATGCATCCTTTTCTTACAATGATAACCCAAATAATTAAAGCCATTCGCAAGAGCACTAAAATTGTAAGGGAGAAAAGTTTTGAAAGCTTCCAATTCACCCATTGTGAGTCTTTCAAAGTGAACCATGGTCTTCAACTAATTGACAGCCAATCTCGACGCCTTACAAAAAACAATTATAATAGTGAAAAATTATTTCCACTCTATTAGGCAAGCCTTCAACATAATGAGTACGTCATCCAGAAATAGAAGATGAAGGATATTTAATAACATGGAGATTTTTATACCTGTAAGCTTTCCTTCACTGATACTGTCCTTTAGTAAGAGACCGAGACCCTCCATCACCAGAATAAAGAGAAAAGGTGATAAGGGACAACCTTGACGTAACCCCCTTCCGCTTCTGAAAAATTTAGTGGCCTCACTGTTTAATAGGACAAAAAAAGTTGCAGATGTTGCACATGACATTATCCAATTTGTCATCTGTAAGCTGAAATCCCCTTTAAGTAGCATCAACCTAAAAATAACCCAATCAATACAATCAAATGCCTTCCTTAGATACAACTTTAGAACAAGTGACTTCATTTTTTTCTTTTTGATGCTATGTAGACTTTCGTGCGCCATGCCAATCGCATCTTGAACTCTCCTTCCTTTTAAGAACCCCGACTGTTCTTCTAAGAGATATCTAGAAAGATAAGGTTTAATACAATTTGCAATGATTTTAGAGATCAACTTATAGCAAAGGTTACACAATGAAATTGGATGGTAGTCTTCAAATGTGCTCGGCTTGTTGGATTTCAGAATTAATGTCAAAAAGTCGAGTTTAAGCTTCCAGGAATAGATCCTAACCTTCTTGATTCTTCCACCATCTCAAGTAGATCTGACCCTACTATATCAAAGAAGAAGGTGAAAAATTCAAATGTCCAGCCATCTGACCCTGGACTCTTATCCTTTTTAAATAGGAAGAGAACAGTTTTTAAGTCCTCTAAAGTAACTGGGTTATACAGATTACAAGACTCATCATCGTTTACCATCCGAGGAAAAAGTTCAACAATTTTTAATTGATCACTGGTACTCGATGAGGGTTTCTCCTTGTAGAAATTTCTATAATGATGGTCTTTTGCTTCCTTTATAGCATTTTGATCTGTAATATTTCCTCCAAAAGCATCCTTAATCTCCCAAAAATTCTTTCGAGCCTTGTTATGTGTGGCACATTTATGATTTTTTTTTGTATTACTGTCTCCACTAGCCATCTAGATATCTCTACTTCACAACATCCACTGTTCTTCTATACCTTTCATAATGTTATTTCTTTCTGATTCCATTTGATGCAGAGATGAATCCAACATCAATTGCTAGTCGGGAAATCAATTCTTTAATGTTTAACTCTAGATTTTCCATCTTTTCTTTATTTTGGGCACTTTTCTTTTTAATAAGAATATTATCTTTTTTATTTAAGCATTTGAGATTCCATATGATCCTATGTTGTTTTCTCTCTCCAGTCTGGAAAATAGGGTCACTCCAAATTTTGTTGACCAATTCCACAAAGTCCCGATCTTTCAGCCACTGATCATTTAGTTTAAAGGGGTAGGTTTTAAAGCGCGGAGGAAGATCCAGTTGAAGAAATATTGGTGCACGGTCTGATATATATGGAAGCTGCACCCAGGATCGATAATGGACAACATTAGATAACAAATCTTCATCATCTAGAACTCTATCCAGCCTCCTTTCAATCGCATCCTTTCCACTGCACCCATTTTTCCAGGTAGGGATAAGCTTTGTCGGCTTGATATCAATCATTATGTTTGTTGAAAAGATGTCGCTATAATATAACTCCAATATCCCTGGCCCGAAATATCCTCCCCAGACCTCGTCCGGAGATAAGACAATGTTTAAGTCTCCTGCAATGATTAGGTTCTTGATTGATAAAATACCAATGTCTTCAATAGATTTCCAGAACTGTAGTCGATCGAAACACGGTCCATACATATTAAGTATGGCCAAAATCCTGTCATTTTTTAAACACCTACCTGTTAACAACATACCACCAACAGTAAGAAAAGGAAAAAAATCATAAATAGTCAGATCCCAAGAGCCTAAGAGTCCCCCAGAGCTGCCCAAATAATTAACTGCACTTGACACCCAAGAAGGTCTCAATCGAGTCATGAAATCCCTAGCTCTAGGAGCATCTACCAGGGTTTCTTGTAGTAAAACTATATCAGGGCGATTAGATTCCAAGAGTCTCTGAACCGAGGCCATTTTGAGGGTGCCTCCAACCCCTCTTATGTTTAGGGACACTAATAACATTATTTATTCTTTGCGACGACTTTACATGCTCTAAGAGCCCCACTATCGGTGGAAGGAGAGATCACAACATTAGTTTGTGAAAGAATTTGTGCCTATTTTTTCCGTGTACTATGGGTCTTTAAAGGAGAGAGTTCAATGCCAATGCCCCGTGACCAAGCAGATTCTTTCCCCTCCTTCCCAGACTTAACCTTTGAGGTGGATGCTTCCACTTCCCTTGAAGCATTATGAATGAACTTTCCCATAAAAGTAGGTAGCTTAACCGATGATGACTTGTCTCTAATAAAATGTATTAATGAGTCCAAGACCTCTATCAGTGACGAGTCACCATCCTTGGCCTCTCTAAAGCCAGGTTCAACCACTGAATCTGAGTTTGGAGGAGCAGGAGAAGAGGGTCGAGGGCTAGGAGAGTGACGGGTAAGTAAAGACTGTGTAGGCTGAGGGGTATTCGAAACTGGACAATTCGGTATGAAAGACCCACCTAGACCCAACCCAGAATCACCGTACCCATACCTAGGACTATCAGCGGCCACCACAACAGGAACTGAAACATCGGAGTCATTTTGAACCTTATTGAAATCAGTAGAAGTAGATGCCAGGAGCCAACTAGAATTTTCCATGGCATCATGTTCCCAAAGTGATAAAGACTTAAAAAACAATGGGAAATTTTGTTTTAGCTTACCAATAAGCGTGATAGGCTCTTCAGACAATAGGGCAAGCATTGGTTCAAAGAAAAATGGATCGATTCCTAGAAATTATTCAGCAGTGACGTAATCCGGCAAGTCCTCCCTGATGTTATCTTCTTCAGACTTTTCTTCAACTTGAGTTTCACTGCAATCTCTACGGAGTTTCACTGCATTGAAACATGATGCCCACGTAATCCAGTCTCTAGTTTATACGACAACCTCGCCATTCTATGTATATAGCCTCCAGGAGTCCATCATGCATGTCAATACCAACTAAAATATTACCCACCTTCCTGATAGAACTTTCTAAGGTTGATGGGTCTATCAAGATAAAATTTCCTAAAGCATTTCCAATCTCTCTTAAAGCTCCTTCATTCCACAGAAACAATGGTAATCCTGACAGGAGGACCCACAGATGTCTAAACTGGAAGTATTTTGTTTTAGGGTCGAATGCCACTCTCCACCTTTTTAACATAATGCTATAACCCCCATTTATCCAGAAAGTATTTAATAAAAGATCAACATCTTCTGACAATTTAACAATAATACCTAGCCATGTTTTTGTAAGGCACATGAGCTCAGGTGGATAGCCAAGGACAGGGACCCAGTTCAACTTAATCCAATCAGCCATAAAAGACTCTGCAAGATATGAGTAGGAGAGTCTACTCACCAGTCCACAGAGGGATAGTCTACAAGTTTCTTCAAGGTCTACATCTGCGCCCAAGACCATCCTCCTATTCCTCTTATTCGGCTTCCACACCTTTTTCCAAGTATTAAGATGTGAAGTAGGATAATGGATCATGTTGTTCTCTGAAGAAACACCACCCTTATTAACCTTCTTGATAGCTGAAGACTGTTTTCTTCTCCACAAAGGCGGATTAGACCCCTTTTCAGGCGAGAGGTTAATAGGAATATGGCTATAATTAGACTAATTTTTCAAAATATCACCAGGGAAGTAGTTTTGTGTGTGTTGAGGACAGTCTAAAGGTTGATGAGACTTATTTGATGAAAGATAAAACTCTTCACATGATAACCCTCGTGAATCTGCCTTGTATTAAATACCTTCTTGAAACCAAACCACCTCGTCATCCACACTCATCAATGCTCCGATGTATCCATTTAAGCCAGCTACTAATTTCGAATCCATCACATAACACCTGGAGTTCGGTAAGATTGTACAGTCTTGAGCATTTATCCTATGAAATGACGATGTTTCTAACGAGAAATTTATTAACTCCACTAAAATAAAAAAATGATTTCAATGATGAAGGAAAGGTATACCCCACCTTCGGAGACAAGATAAAGAACCTCAGTCAATGAAAAACCTTGGTTCAGTTTCCTAGAAGGGTAAACACCCGAACTATTCTACTTACGAAATGAGTCAGGTATACAATGTCAATATTCCAAAAATAGAGAAGGAAGCCACCAAAAAATTCTAAGGGAAATGGGTCAGGCTCTCCAAGAGGAAGAGTCAAAATCCTAAAATCTACAAAACATCCTAAAGAAATACTCCTACCAATAGAGGAGGAAAATTATCAGAAGAAGAGGGTTCCTAAATCTCACCACGGGTGTACTCCTAGCCTTCTGGTATCTCCAATCGCCATTGTCATTGAGTTCAAGCTTTCCCACCCAACAACTTTCTATGCGCTATTCCAAGTCGAACAAAGCATCAGTAAAACAATCATTGAAGTGCAAGTGTCATTCGATTTAGACACATCTAGTGCAAGTTTCAACATGACTATAAAATAAGGGATTTGATAGCCAAATTAGATGATAAGATGGTTAGTAGAAAAAACAAGATAAGTTTTAGTTTAAATTTATTATCTGCATTTAACAAATATTTAATTGGATTGTATTGATGACCAACCTAGATCCATCTTAAATCTAGATTTATCAAGTATCCATAGGGATCAAATTTCTTAAGGTGCAATTTTTTTATTATCATTTAATATGAAGGAATTAATGTTTTAGATGATGTCATATGTAAGTACTTAATATATGTATGTGTGTGTGTGTGATGGTGTTTGCAATTATTTTATTTTAATTGAGGACTTCATTTTTATTATTGCTAATATGTTTTAATTGAGCCTGTTATCACATACAATTGTTCAGGTTCGTAGGTGACACCCATTAGCGCATCAAGAAGGAAAATGCAGTTACAATGGTAGAATTACCTTGCACATTTCTATTTGAGGCCATCTCTAAACACAGTTGGACAGTTCCCATAGTTTGTAGGTGGTTAACGTTTTGGCAGAGGCGCTAAAGTAGTTGGCGTGCCCATATCTCAGGTCCTGTGCAGATCAACAGTCTCAAATCATTTTGGGGCCGCAACATGCTCAGGAATTAAAAATCCTTGAGCGGGCGGAAGTACTAACCATGTTTTTTGTGGGAGGCTACGTGGTGGAAGGGGGTGCATTTCGGTCCCAAAAGCGGTGTGGGTCCAAACCTCTTCCCACGACCCCAAAATGCACATGTGCATATAATGCCCTATCAAATATCGACAGCTGGTCGCCCGATAGTCATCCCACCATGCTCCAATCCTAAGGAAGGGTCAACCATTGAACGAGGATTGACTTTTGCGTCCACCTGCTTACTCAACACCCAATCCCGTTGCGACAAGTGGTCTTCTGCTATTCGTCCAGCCATGCTCCAATCCCAATGAAGATCCAGTTAATGAAGCAGGGACTAGTAGTTGAAACCTTAGCTCAGTCCATAAATGGAAAGCATGAAAATTATGGTTGAGGAGACAGGACTGTCAGCACGAGGTACAACAACAGACAATTTTCTTGCAGGCCCATACTGAAGCAGGTTTGCATCTGATAGAAGGAAACACTCACAGCCTGACAAAAGGTTGCACAGAAGAAAACCTTTGATTGGCATTTCCAGATCACACTCCTGCCAGTTATGGACTGATCTGAGTATAAGTAGATCAGTTGAATATTTTGTTATGGTCGTCAAATGGTTGAGCAGAGCTCCATATTTTGTAATATTTGATAACAGAGTTGTTCTCTAGTTTTGTATGATACTTGAAACTTTCGCATTGATAGAAGTCAACTTATTTCATCTCGTTGATTAAACTGTGATGAAATGATCGGGCATGGAGGATCTAGTCAAGGGTCATAGTTGTATTGTGATGTAGGTTTGATTATAATTTTGTTGCGACCTGTTCTAGTACTTTCCCTTTGTTATATTATTTCCCCTTATGCTGAAATTCTCATGCATGGAGGATCCAGACAAGTTGTTGTAGTTGTATGATAATGTAGGTTTGATTATTATGCTACTGTGACATATTTCAATGTCTAAAACTTGAGTTCAAGAGTGCTCTTGAGCTGAGTTTTTCTTCACCAAGCTGCTTGAAAGCTAGATGCCCATGGAAGTCTTGTTCACCTCTCTCACTAAGTCTTCCCTCTGCTCACATTTAAGATCAAATCACTGATTGAAGTTAATGAGGACCTCATTTCCCTATGCATTTCTAGTCGAGTTTCTGTGTTAAATCATTCTTGTACTGAGTTTTGTCCATTTGACCTCCACTCATAAACCTACCTCAACAAACATTTTGATGGGTATTGGGCTTATCCTCTTGCAATATAAGGGTGACTCTCAGTGCTAACATTATTGGTGTCTTTTATGGGGAACAAATTGAAGACATTTCCCTGGGATCGAATGACAAATAAATTCTAATTTTGAAGGTGCATCAGAAATCAGTACCTTGAAGATTGCAACTTGCACCTGGCGACTCCACTGTTTCAGTTGTGGCTCCTAAAGGCATACACATGAGGTCTACTCCACAACTGCCTCTGGAAACACCTGAAGCTAACCCAAAAAATATTATCAAGAAAGAAAAGACCTCTCGAGAAGGGATTTCAACCGTTGTACCAGGTGATTTTGGTAATTTACTTGATTCTTCCTTTAAAACTCCAGTAGCTGCAACTAATTCTCCTATTATATAATCTATTGGAGTTTACAAAAATTTAAATTTTGGAAGTGTTCCTGTTGAACTCCCCCCTTATAGTTATCATTTAGAAGAAAAATTTGACACCCATGTTTCCCTTGATATTGTAAAGTGGTTTAGACCCAGTAGCTCAGAATATTTTCCCACTTAGGGTTTTCCTACTTCTCCTCCTATCAAAGTTGTTGTATCTAAAGAAGGGGAAATTTATTTTCCTTTCAACCCCATATTATTTTCCTCCAACACTCACATGTTTCCCTTTTCCCGTAGAAGCACAACTCCAGTCCCACCTGTCGAAACTCCTTCTCCCCCGGGTTCTCCTACAGTCCACCTCCCAATGGCAGGTGCTAATCCTCTTAGAAACATAATAGATTCTATAGTGGCTGCTAGGTATGCCCCTCTTGTTTTACCTTAGCCTATGAACACCCTCCCAGTTGAATATTAACTCAAGTACATGCCCAAGTTTATAGGGGAGGAAGACATAACTACAGAAGAACACCTTTCATCTTTTTACAGTTATGCAAATAATCTTAATATTTTAAATGAAGATGTTTGGTTGAGAGTTTTTGTACAGAGCCTTGATGGTGAGGCCAGAAAATGGCTCAAGGGCTTGAAGCCTAGATCTATTGATGGGATTGAATCTATGGATGATTTATTTTTGAGACACTGGGGGGACAAACAAGATTTTCTTTATTATATTATAGAGTTTGGATCACTTAAGAGAGAAGAGGTGGAATCTATTTCAGACTTCTCAAAGATATTTAATAAGATGTATAATAAGATTCCCACTGAAATTAAACCTACCGAAACCTCTACAAAGATTACTTATGTTAGTGCTTTTGACCCTGCATTTTTCCTCATGTTGAGAGAAAGAAGAGCTGCCTCCTTGGCTCATATGCAAGATGCAACCCTTGAAGTAGATTCCAATATATTGGCAGTTGACAAACTTAGGAGTAAGGCTGATAGAGACAGAAGAAAAGATAGGTTTGAAGCTTCAACCTCTGGTTCCTCTGCTGCCCACCCTAAAGTGGATGAGTTGACAAAACTGGTAAAATCACTTTCTACAGAAATGGAGAAATTGAAATGCGAGGGGGAACAAGGTTATAGGAACACCCATAATACTGATAAAAAGGGTAATTTCAAAAGACCAAATAATTCCACTCAGATCATCCAGAAAAATCAAAGAAATAGAGCTAGGGATGATAAAAAAATCCAAGCCCCTCTCCAAAATAACCTTGTTATTGATCAAGAAGGAGAGGAAGATGATGCAGATCTCGAGATCCATTGTCTTGGTGACACCTCTTCATCCCCTCATTTAACTCAATATGAATATGAAGAGGCTCTCATGAACAACCAACTAAATGAGCTAAACAAGGGAGAAAGGACCAGTGGAAATCCAAATAGATACAACCTTAGGTACAAGAAGAAAGAGGGAAAGCCTTACATTCTTGTTCAGCCTACTAGAACAGAGCATCATGTTAATGATGTGGCAGCTAGCAACAAAGAAAAACATGCACAAAAACCACAGGTAGTGGTTAAGATCCCTATCCCAGAAGTGAAGGAGATTTTGAAGCCTCCCACCTCTTTTAGCTTTGAGAATGAGATTCAAAAGATTAAAATCCCTGTACCTTTTTTAGAGCTAGTTAAGAATGAGGATTTCAAAAGGTACCTCTCCAAAGTACTGCAACTTGGACCTGCATCTTATTCCATAGACTCAGTCAACCTCCAAGATGAAAAACTAGTTTTCATACTAGGGCCTTTGATAGAGGATAAGGATGACTCCTCCCCTCCTCTATATACCTCATTAAACATTCATGATAAAGTGTTGCACAACTGCTTGGTGGATTCAGGGGAATCTCACAATCTTATGCCTAAGACTGTCATGAATGAGCTTGGGTTGGAGGTTACAAAAACCTACCATGACCTGTACTCATTTGATTCTAGGAAGGTGAAGTGTCTTGGGGTTATCAAAGACTTAGATGTTTCCTTGTTCTAGTTGCCAATGAAAAGTTTGGTCACAGATATTGTGGTGGATGATGTCCCCCCTAAGTTTGGAATGATTTTGTCTAGATCCTAGATCAAAATATTAGGGGGAAATTTATAGATAGATCTTTCATATGCCACCATTCCTGTGTTTGGGGGTGAACATAGAAGGCTTTATAGGGAAGCACAACTTGCTTACATTATCAATGATGAAACAAACCCTACCAACCATCCCATTTTTGCAGTTGATATTGATTTGGGAACCAATATGTTACAACTCATTGATGCTCCTCAAACACCTATTGAAATCAGAAAGAAGCCCATCACCTCTTTTGAAGACCCTCATCCCAATACCCTTGTTTGGAAAATGTTTTTTGATGGAGCCTATTCTAGGGGGAGTGCTAGTGCTAGGGTAGTTTTCATTTCCCCTACCCAAGAGACCATATCTTTGTCTTATAAGATTGAATTTGAAACAACAAACAATGTGGCAGAATATGAGGCTCTTGTTTTGGGTTTGAGAGCTTCCAAAGACATGAAGATTGAGGAGTTGGAATTATTTGGAGATGTCGAGTTGATTGTTCATCAGGTCAGAAATCAGTATCAGGCTAAACACCCCAGGTTAAGGGCCTACACAAATGAAGTTTGGGATCTTATTGACAATTGTTGCTTGGCTTTTAATATCTCATTTGTTACAAGAGAGGAGAACACTATGGAATATTCCTTGGCTATTTCGACAAGTAAGTTCATGGTCCCTTTACCCCTAAAGCTTAAGTATGAGGTGGAAGTAAAATACAAACCCTCGATTCCTGACAATGTCAAACATTGGAAGGTTTTTGAGGATGATCTTGAGATAAAAAGATTTCTTGAGACTGTGGATGAATTTTTTGATTTGCATATTGATCAGGATCAGGATACTGAAGAAATCCCCCATGTTGATATTTTTCTGAATAAAATTGTTGACCATCATATTGCTCATTTTCCAAGTAACCATATTCCAAAGGGACTTGTCCCCTTGGAGATATTTTTTGACAGAAATGATGTTGCTGTAAAGGTTAAAAGTTCAAATGAAGATGTTGATGTGACTGAATGCAATTTAGGAACAGAGGAGGATCCCAAGTATTCCAAATTGTCTAACAGTTTGTCAAAGGATCAAAAGGCAGAGTATGTCAAGCTTTTGAAGGAGTTTGTTGATGTGTTTGCTTGGAAATATGAATATTTAAGGACATATGACACCAACATCATTGAGCATAAGGTCCCTTTGAAAATAGAGGCCAAACCTTCCAGGAAAAAACTCAGACAGATAAATCCCATGTTGCTTCTTATTATGGAAAAAGATGTTGGATGCCCAAATCATCATTCCTTTGAGATATTCAGAGTGGGTGGCTAATTTGGTGCATGTGAGGAAGAAAAATGGGGAAATCATATTATGTGTAGATTTCAGGAATTTAAATAGGAGATCCAAAAAGGATAACTTCCCCTTGCCAAAGATGGAGCACATTTTGCAGAGAGTGACCGATTCATCTAGGATGTCCATGATTGATGGATTTTATAGCTACAATCACATCTCTGTCATTCTTGAAGACAAATAAAAGACAACATTCACTACTCCTTGGGGCACATTCATGTATGCTAAAATTCCCTTTGGATTGATGAATGCAGGAGAAACCTTCCAACGAGCCATGGACAATACCTTTGTTGGGGAAAAAGATAAATTTGTAGTCATCTATTTGGATGACATTATAGTATTCTCAAGGTCTGATAAAGAGCATTGTCATCATCTGAAGAAAGTCTTCCTGAAGTGCAGAAGGTTTGGTCTCTCTCTCAATCCTAATAAATCTTTGTTTGCTATGAAGGAGGGAAAATTATTGGGGCATATTGTGTCAACAGAAGGGGTAAGAATTGACCCAAGAAGAGTATAGGCCATCTAGGCCTTATCTTTTACCATATCTGAGAAAGAGGTCCAACCTTTCTTGGGTAAAATAAATTTTCTAAGAAGATTCATTTCTAATTTTGTTGATATGGTTAAGCGCATTACAACCATGCTTAGAAAAGAAAGCGAGGTGAAGTCGACTACTGAGTCCATAAATTATTTTGGCCAAATCAAAAGGGCTTTGAATGAAGCACCTGTGCTCATCAGCTCTGACTATTCTAAGGAATCTCTGATATTTTCTTTTGCCTCATCTGATACATTGGTTGTTGTTTTGCTATAGAAAAATATAGAGGGGTTAAAGAAGCCTATTTCCTTTTTCAGCAAAGCATTGAGGGATGCAGAAATGAGATATGATATCATGGAGAAGAAGGCATATGCTTTGGTGAAATCCATCAAGGCTTTCAGAATCTATGTTATGCATTAAAATATTATTGCATATGTCCCCTTAGCCTCAATGAAAGAGATATTGACCCATCATGATATAGATGGGAAGAGAAGCAAATGGATTTCCAAAATTATGGAGCTCAGCCTGGAAATAAAGCCCACTAAGTTGGTGAAAGGCCAAGGTTCAGCTAAGTTACTGGCTAAATCAAATTGCAAGGCTTTGGGGCTTAATTTCATGAACATACATTCAGAAAATCAACAAACTGAGATTGTTGATAAAGACTCTCATGTCAACCTGAACTTAGCATAATGCATCTGGTATAAAGACATCATATATTTTCTGCAGAAGTTGTGGCCTCCTGATGGTTTGGACAAGAACAAGGTAAGGGCTTTGAAGCTCAAAGCAATCAAATATTGTCTCATTGATCAGGTTTTGTATTGGAAGGATCCTCTAGGAGTTCTGTTAAGATGTCTAGACCCATAGGAAGCCCAAAAGGCTATGATTGATTTTCATGACATCTTATGTGGGGGGAATCATTTCTAGAGGACCAAAAATTATAATATCCTCATAGCTGGGTACTTCTGGACCAACCTTTTTACTGATGTGTGTGCAAATATTAGAGCTTATGTCAAATGCCAAAAATTTTTTGGAAAGAAACAACTCAGATCTTTGCCTCTGAAACCTGTGGTGGTTTCTGGACCTTTTCAAAAGTGGGGTCTTGACTTCATTAGAGAAATACACCCAGCCTCAAGTGGTCAACACAGGTGGATTTTGACTCCCACTGATTACTTCACCAAATGGATAGAATCCATTCCTACTAGAAGCTCCTCCCACAAGGTAATCATTAGTTTTCTAGAGGATATCATGTCGAGATTTGGTTGTCCAAGAAGGATTGTTACAGACAATGCTGCCTCTTTCATAGATGAACCATTAATCAAGTTCTATGAGAAGTATGGGATTACATTAATCCAGTCTATTCCTTACTACCCTCGGGGAAATGGTTTGGCAGAGTCCTCTAACAAGAGCCTCATAAAGATCATCAAAAAATTGTTAGAAGACAACAAGAAAGCTTGGGACTCAAAGATGAAATTTGCATTATGGGCTGACAGAGTTACAACAAAGAGGCCACTGGGTTTTTCCCCTTTTCAGCTTGTATATGGGGTTGAGGCTATTTTTCCTACTCAACTTTCCTTGCCCGTGGAAAAATTCCTCCAGGACTACCAAGGAGAACCTGATGAGATGGTCAGGAGGTACACCAGCTGGTAGAAGTACAATAGCTTAGCAGCTACTTGATAAAGCTCAAGATCACCAGCAAAGAATAAAACGAGCCTTTGACAAGAGGGAAAAAAAGGAAGATTTTCAGATAGGTGATCTGGTGCTCAAGTGGGATGCCCCCAAGCAAGACAAAGGCAAACATGGTAAATTTGAATCCTTATGGATTGGTCCCTTCAATATTTCTGAAGTATTTTCAAATAACACCTATAAGTTGCAGAGCTTAGAGGATTCTGAAGTTTTGGGTAACCTTATCAATGGGCACTTTATGAAGATATATTTTGTTTAAGCCATGATTGGCTTTCCACCATTGTAATTACCACTTCCTTTTATTTTCTGTTGAATACGAGACTCCATGACCCAAAGGCTAAGGCACTGGAACTACGCGTTCTTGGCAGCTCACAGGGAGCATGCCATCTCCTGTGGAGCCAATGTTATCACATATAGTTGTTCAGGTTCGCAGGTGACAACCATTAACGCATCAAGCAAGAAAATGCAGTTACAATGGCAGAATTCCCTTGCACATTTCTATTTGAGGCCATCTCTAAACACAGTTGGAGGGTTCCCATAGTTTGCAGGCGATTAACGTTTTGGCAAAGGCGCTAAAGTAGTTGGCACGCCTAGATCTCAGGTCTCGTCCAGATCAACGGTCTCAAATTGTTTTGGGGCCGCAACATGCTCAGGCGTTAAAAATCCTTGAGTGCGCATAATTACTAACCATGTTTTTTGCGGGAGGCTATGTGGAGGAAGGGGCTGCGTTTCAGGCCCGAAAGCAGTGTGGGTCCAAACCACTTCCCGCGGCCCCAAAATGCACATGCGCATATAATGCCCTATCCAATATCGACAGGTGGTCGCCCGATAGTCGTCCTGTTGTGCTCCAATCCCAAGGAAGGTTCAACCAATGAATGAGGATTGAATTTTACGGCCACCTTCTAACTCAACGCCCAATCCAGTTGCAACATGTGGTCTTCCGTTAGTCATCTAGCGACACTCCAATCCTGATCAAGATCCAGTTAATGAAGCAGGGACTGGTAGCTAAAACCTTAACTCAGTCCATAAATGGAAAGCATGAAAAGTATGGCTGAGGAGACAGGATTGTTAGCACGAGGTACAATAATAGACGGTTTTCCTACAGGCCCATACTGAAGTAGGTTTTTGTCTGACAGAAGGAAACACACACAACCTGACAGAAGGTTGCATAGACACAAAGCTTTGATTGAGATTTTCAGATCACACTCATGGAAGTTATGGACTGATCTGAGTGTAAGTAGATCAGTTCAATATTTTGTTATGGTCATCAAATGGTTGAGCAAAGCTCCCTATTTTGTAATATTTGATAACAGAGTTGTTCTCTGGTTTTGTATAATACTTGAGACTTTCGCATTAATAGAAGTCATCTTCTTTCATCTCGTTGTTTAAACTGTGTTGAAACACTCGAGCATGGAGGATCCAGTCGAGGGTCGTAGTTGTATTGTAATGTAGGTTTGATTATAATGTTGTTGTGACATGTTCTAGTACTTTCCCTTTGTTATCTTATTTCCCCTTATGTTGAAATGCTCATGCATGGAGGATCTAGATGAGTTGTTGTAGTCATATGATAATGTATATTTGATTATTATGCTACTGTGACATATTTCAGTGTCTGAAACTTGAGTTCAAGAGTGCTATTGATCTGAGTTTTTCTTCACCAAGTTGCTTGAAAGCCGGATGCCCATGGAAGACTTGTTCACCTCTCTCACTAAGTCTTCCCTCTACTCACCTTTAAGCTCAAATCACTGACTGAAGCTAATGAGGACCTCATTTCCCTATGCATTTCTAGTCCAGTTTATGTGTTAAATCATTCTTGTACTGAGTTTTTTCATTTAACATCCACTCATAAACCCACCTCCACAAACATTTTGATGGGTACTAGCTTTATCCTCTTGCAATCTAAGGGTGACTCTCAGTGCTAACAGATCCCACTTTAATTTTTTAATGTAACCTTATCTAACATAATACTAACGTGACAACATCTCCCTCATCACTACTCTCGGTGCAATAATAAAGAATAATTGAATAATTAAGCAAACACTCAAGTCAAATAACAAATCTAGATCTTTGAATCATGGTAATATAGTTTTTTTTGCTTATAAAAGCAACCCAAAAAAATGCCATCAAAACATTTTTGTTGGGCGTTGAAAATTGTTCATCATAAGCTTTTGATGTTAAAAATAGCAATGGTTGTAGAATGAACACTATTAAAAAAGAAATATAATATGAGTGAAAAGTCGCCATATCAACCATGGCTAAAAAGATAGATCACAAAATTTATTATGTTAGTGTTCCAAGGACCATCATTAAAATTATTATATATAACTAGATAAAATAATTGTTATTTATATTTACATCACTTAAAAATAAACAACGTTAATACTAAAATAATAGAGTTAAATAACTCTATCTCAAATCCAAGACCAAATATCTAGGATCATGTGTGAAATTATATGAACAAAAAGATATACAAAAGATGACCTTAATGACATCTTGAGGCATCATCTTAACTTTACTCTTGGGGCATTATCATCCCTAACGTTTTTATATCATCTTGGTTTTCCATCTATCATGCAAATTCTTAGATCAATTGGCAACCTTTTTTCTACGCTTTTAATAAACTAATTTTTCATTGTGTCTAAGAAGGAATATGGAAAATTTTCATTGCGTGAAAGAGGGAATATGGAAAATTTTCATTATACCTAAGAGGGAACATGGGAAAAATAGAAATTGAGGGCACTATGTCCTTGTATATATGACCACAATGTTTGACTCATATGTATCTAGTACAATGGTCATCACATCCTCTATCCACTCGTTCCTCTTTACAAGATTTAGTGTCTTCAACCACAATTATCTTTCCTTGTTTCCATAATATTTATCATTACTTCCTCCATATCTCTGGAGCAATTCTCCTAGAAATAATGTTTGTTCATCATTGCTCATTTGTTTCCACTTCCCTTCCCATTTGTGAGTAACATTAAAATTATTTTTCAATTTCAACATGTCAAACAACAAAAATAACTACTCCTTTACACTCACTAGGTTGAAAAATACAATGACCTTCTCATTGAGAGAGGGAATATCTAATATATTCAAAGCATTTCCAAAATTCACTTTGAGAGGCATGCATGCGACCAAGATTAAATCACACACTCACTGCAAGAACACCATGCATGTGTTGAACAAAGAGAAGGATTGAGGCACGAGTTGCATGTATTATTTAAAGTATGCTTTCTTCATTGACTTGAGGCAAATCTGGGCAAATGATCATCTAGGGAGTTTCAAGAGAGCTCTAGGTCAAAAGTGGAGTCATAAATCTATACAACCATGAGGATACATGGTCAAATTTGTGTTGAACACCACAACCATTATTGAAATTATTGAAAATGGACAAACATCATCCTTTATTTGTAAATTTTGGGCAACAATTACCAACATCTTCGTGAAATGGACTTGAAATTTTATAAAATGAGTATATTTTCCTTGCACCTTAAACTCGCAAAACAATTAAAAATGATTGAGGATTGCACCCTTTAGGAATTGGATTGCGAGACCTAAAATCCTTAACTGAAGGAGAAATAAATTTCATCTAAAAGTCATGCTCATTTTTTTGTGGTCAAACTTGTGGAATTAGGTGTTAGTGCCACATGTCTATGTTATAGAATGTCATTGATTATAAGTTGAGTTAGTAAACTTTTAAACAAAATAAGCGTCTATCACTTTTGGAAAGGTTGCAAGGACAACAATATTTTTTTAGAATTAGGGTCTTTAAGTATTGTAAAGATTTGTAGGATACACACATCAATTGCTCACTTGAGGAGAGAGCATGGTTGTCTTCTAGTTCAATATTATGTGTGTCATGTTATATTTAGACTTCAAAATATGGAAAGAAAAAAATTAGACTTTATTTCGAGAATCTGTTCAAAGGTTTGGACACCTTGCAACCTAATACATAAACAATTCTAATGCACATCTATAAATGCATTTTGTATGCTAGTTAAAATAAACCACTAAATGTTAGATCTTTATTTTAATCTTAATTTAGAGTATTTTATATCTGATTTTAACCTTAATTTAATTTATTATATATATTAATACCACATTTTTTTTTTTTTTTTATCTTTCCACATATATTATAATACAAATTATTATTGTTATAATATTTAATATCTTTCCACATATATTTTAATACAAATTATTATTATCATAATATTCAATATTACACTTTTTACTGTATTTTGTTGTTTCAATTTGCTCAGGGAAGTATCAAAAACTAAACTAAGTTACCTGTAGTTCTTTTTCTAAATGTTATTAAAAAAAATTGTAAGTAAAAGAAAATATTTGAATTAAAACGTTACATAAAAATTATTTCTTTCTATCCAAGGTAACTCACGTCAAATTTTTGTTTAGATTAATTCACGTTGGAGGTCGAGATGAAAATTTCAAGTTCCCTCGTATGTTTTGAACGAGGAAAAAATAATTAAATATTTTAATAATATTTGTTTTGTTTAAATGTTCTATGAAATTTTTTTTTTCTGGTAATATTTTTGGGTATATTTGTTTGAAATTTCATAAAAAAATTGCTAGATTTATAAATTAAAATAATTATTTCTATATAATTTAAATGTCCTTCAAGAATTTTTCAGTATGCTAAATCTATTTTACATTTAAAAATAAATTTTAAATAACAAAAAATAGATAGTGATTTTACAAATTTATATCACCATATTCCTATTAAAAAACCATTTCATAAAACAGTTAAACCACTCCTTTTAAAATTATATTAACCAAAACATATAATGCCGGGATTTGCGTTTTCATACTTCAACCGATTATTATGCTTCGTCCAGAGTAGCGGTGAGTTGTGACTTCCTAGGGAGTCCACTGAAGAGAAAAATATGTAATTTAGGGATGTATCTCACATGGTAGAGTGCTTGCTTTTTATGTGAGAAATACGGGGTTCGATACCCTGCATCTCCATTTCACAGATGTTTCCTTTTGCTTTGAATGATAATCTCCATTTCTTTTGCTTTCAAAATCTGATCTAACAAACAAACTAATAAACAAAAAGAAAACAATTAGAAGCATTAGAGAATTTCTGGAACGAGGATTTGTATCGAGTCTCTTAACTTGTATTATAAGTATCAATGAACTCAAAAAAATATAAACATATTAGTTTTTGGATTTATCTAGTAATAAACATATTAGTTTTGGGCGTTATATAACTATTTTATGAAAACGTTTTTTTCGCTGAAATACCTTGGGGTACTTGGATAAATCTATGGATCTAACAATTTCTCGTAGAATTTTGGAAAAATATCCTCGGAAAAATTGCTCTAAAAAAATCATTTCCTAAAACGTTTAGACTAAGACCATCATTTAAATGCACAATCAAAAACCTCATCAAGAGTATAGACAAGTGAGTTAGATCGACACAAAGCAAGCATGGTAATATTTTTTATTCAAAATTTTATTGAAATTGATAAAAAAGAAAAAAGATTATGTTGCACTCCATCTACATTTGGAATCAAACTAAGTTACAAGTGGATTCCTATAAGAAAGGACACTCCATCATGGTTGGGCTTTTGCCTTGCATGATTGAGTTGTAGTATAGGAATACACAACTAAAATACTTAAGTGTGCAAGTAACACGATGCCAATTCCACTCATTTGCATTAGTTTATTATAATGTGTATTGGAGTTCATCGACTGAACAATTTCTCTAACAGAAACCAGAAATGCTCAAAGAAGAGGTGCTCGGATATGCCCTCTATTTAAAAAGAAAAGTCATTAGGCTTGCATAACTATAGCTTGAGTTATTTTGTTTCACTAAATAGATTCTGAACATCCACATTTTATACCAGATTGGATACAAAGGACAGGTGGACACCTGAGCTATGTTAATAGCCATGTGTCATGTCATGTTAGCTAGATGCCACATCAACAAAGGCAACTTTATTCAAAAACAAATATGGAGCCAAAAATTGGATGAATGACATTCATATATAATATAGGTTATAGATGAACCACTTTAAACACAATGTTAATCTTGAAAAATGATACTTCAGAGTTATAATCATGTTATTTTATGACTTTTATCGAGTTATATATGGAGTTAAATGGATATCTAATGTGCTTAAATGTGTATGTAATACGGTTCAACCTAATAAGAGGCCACACATGGGTCCCTTATTAAAGGTTTGATATAAAAGGGGATCTACTCGTGAGTCCCCCATTAAGCTCAACCCATCCCCTCCACACACATACACATTTAATCATATAACACACCTAACCCCCTAACCCTTCCTTAGGCTGGTGGGGTGTCAAAATTTCCTCTTATATATCCATTCCACTAACTTTGATCTTGAGCTCATGAGTCAATTCTACTCCCTCCTCAAGAGATTTCCAACGACTATAATCATGCTCAAATCCAAGCTCTAGGAAAAAAGTTATGCCTCCTTTAAGATTCCTTGGGCATTTCCTATGATGATGTCACTAGTGTTGTGTCACCTCCACGTGGACCCCCTTCATGTCATCGATGTGTTGGCATCCATGTGGGTCCATCCCTCACTTACCAACTGATGTGTCCTACTATCATTCCATCAAACACAAAGGGCATCGAGTTTTCATGCCCACATCACTATCAGAATACCCTTCATCGAAAAACCCCTATTGGAGACTCAGGTTGAAAAAATTCACGATCCTATCTCACGTCCAAGCTCTGATACACTGTCAAACATCCCTAATTGGACCTTTCTTTTAGGAGACAAATCAACTTGTTTGCACACCTTCCAAAATCTAAAGTCTGAAAGCACTATTGGACTTCTTTAGTTGGCTTCCACCATCAGGGAACCTTCCTGAACATGTCCTCTTGAAAACGACCTTCTGAATAGATCCAATAGCCGACAGATTCTCAATCCGATGGCCCATATACTGTGGAATCCCCAACCCTCTTGATAGTTAATGAGCAAAACAAGCTCCGACCAATTTTCAATGGACAAGCTCTACCACCAAATCAACGACTCAGATCTTGTTGGTCCATCTCTTCGAAAAATTGAGGGTTCTCTCCCACTTGGGCTCACACCTTCCGGATTTCTCCCTGTGGGAAGCTCCAACCACATCGACCTTATAGATCGTTCTGAAACTTGCCTTCTAACCGGGCTTCGAGTTTGCGAGCTCATCTTGACTTTACCACTAGAGGACACCTGTCCCCCTCTATGTGTCACTAGCCAGGAGACAACTTTCGATATGCCTACCCTTGTTTATGTGCCCCTTGACATGGCACATTTACTCAACATGTTAATGTGGCATCCTACACACTCTGGGTCCCTTCCGAGGAAACTTTCTCATTCAAAAGATTGGATGGTTGACCAACTCGTCATTCGATGACCTAGATCCATTTGGGTTCCTACACCGACACGTTATTTATTCAGCCACTAGCTCGATAGATCTGATGGTCCAGATCCATCTGGGTGTGATCCAATGCATCCTTCTCATTCGGGTTTGTGCCCACGACCTATTCAAGCTTAACACACCCATACATCTTCCCATAGTTCACATCCCGTGTCAACATGCTTCCCATGAGTTCTAATGGTTTGGACTGACTGAGATCAATGTTCCAAATCCTCGCGGTCACCCAACCCTGCTCAATGTTTAACCAACAAATTACTTAGCATGTCCTTTAGCTAGATGGATTTGATGACCTGGATCTGTTCTTTTGAGCATCGATGGCTCTTGTCGATCCCAGGTTTGTGCTTGCAACATTTTCTAGCAGGATTCACACTTTGTGATTCTCGGTTCCTCCATAGCTCTCAACCGATGGACCAATTAGATTCCATCTCCATAGAGTCTTTCTGCAGATTCTATTCTCGCAAGCCATTCTCTCTGCGAACTTCATCCCGTGAGCCTACTTCCAAGCACCAATCATTGACAGATGGTGGAGATCCAATATTTTTCCCAATGCATAGTTCAGATTCATTCTTGACACTTAGTCGATTTTCTTTCTTTCCCTCATTAATTTATCAAGGCTCAAACAACTTGGTTATTCGTGGTTCCTAAGATAATGGTTCTACATAGTCTAGGCTCCCATGGTAGGGTCTCACCCTTGCGGTTCCATCACAAGATTTCACATTTAACTTCACACTTGGGAAAACCAATTAAATGGGACTTCGAGTTTCTGTGAGATCCGTCAACCCACACACTGAGATTTCTAGCAGTAAGGCACTTCTATCACAGAATGAAAGGAACACTTGTTCCTAGTTTTCAACATTGAGTCGCAAGGAGATTGTACAGGGCTAACCTCTATACAGAGCTTGGCCATTGTCAAGACTAAAAACATGTGTGAATTCATGGGAAAACTATAGACTTTCAGAGTGAACAATCTCTTTCACTCAACTTCATCCAACCTCAGATATTTAACCATGAACCTATAGGCCATCTACCTATGCATTCAAAAGAAGATAGCTAATCATGGAGAAAATGTTCATTACATAGGAAATCTGAAATCATATATTCATTTAATTTCTGATAAACTTATAGATCTGATTTCCTTCTTACAGAAAAATAAATGAATCATGAATAATTATTATACAGGAAATGCAGGGCACACACTTTGTCCCTTCTCCTTTATAGGTTCCTACACAGACCGTACAGTTTCATCAAATGTACAAGCTTACAAGATTACCTAACTTTTTACATATATTACAAAGCATAAAAGATAATATAAGGGAGACTTATATATTCAATTGTCAACCAACACAACTGACCGTCAGTGAGCGCTTTTCCATCAAACGTGGAATCAGATGCATTATTCCTCTCTGCAATCTGGACACCCTCGTGTTAGGCCATGATACCACCAGAGAATTTCTCAGACTCTTAGATCAATTCAAATGTGAAGGCCATTCTCCTTCACCATTACCACTGGTTGGAAACCCTCTATACCCAACTTGCCTAGGGCCTCCACAAGTTTACTAGATGCCTTCTCAATTGGATTTTCTCTACACAAGGGAGTCCCTTCACGACTACCACCATCCCTCAACGCCCTCCTCTTCTAGTGTCGGTTTCTATCCAACAAGCATCAACCTCCGACCCTCTTAGCTCAAGTTAGGTTTGATTTTCAAACCAGTCACACACAAGATATTCTTGCTTTGATTCTCGTCCATCTACTCTGCATCTTCCTCTTTCTCTTACTCATGGATTCTTCCACATTTATGTCCAGGCATTTGTTTTCTACTCATGGGTCCTTGCTACCCAATCCTACTTTGTTTCTTCTCTTGCACAAGCTTTTCCTTTGTTGCATGAGCTCTCTCAACACAAGTGCAACACCCTCCTAATGTTCTCTTCTTTGTTCTATGGCTCATGAACCACTTGTGCACCTTTTTCCCATGTTCCTCTCATGCACATACCCATGCATTCTCGTGCTTCTCCCATAAGCTTCCTTAGTTTTCCTTGTGTTTCTAGGGTGTTCCATGATTCCCCATGGGCATACCATCCTCACTCCTATGTATTTACATTAGGATTTACTTCCTCAGCTACCAACTGTACATTTCTTTAATATTTGACTTCAACTTCAAGCTAAAGGGAAATTATGGTTATTTCCCCAACACAGTTCAATAAGGTGGGTTGGGGTTCTGTAACATATGAATCCCCTCTCTATGCCCCCTCACTAATTCCTCTTGTGATATCATGACTAGTTTTGGTGCTCCACTCATCAATCAATTGTGTGACATATTTTATTAAACAAATAATACATTTATAATGTTTATATGTCATGACATCACAAACATTATTCATGATTAATTACATATAATCAAAGGATTAAAAATGGAGTATTACAAATCACATCAATAGAAATTTTGTGAATCATAATATACAAAAATGATACATTCAAAAGTAAAATGAGAAAATAAGGCTACAGATTCCACTTGCTTTGCATGCAAGTGTTACAAGGTTTGATACGTAACAAATTTCCTCACCTATGAAATGAAATTAATAACAAACCTATGTGTCCAAAAGTCTTTTTAAACATTTTGCAAACATTCCTGAAATAAAAATTAAAAAATCAAATCAAAGTTAGAGGTCCAAATGTAGATGCATCATTTCAAAAGTTCATTACACCATGAATAAAAAAATGTATGTGTTTCCAATGATAAACTCATGAAAACAACTTATATATCAATATATGTCTTTGCATTCTTTGCATTACAACTTTGTGCTTAATGAGAAATGCATGTGTTTCCAGTGATAATTTCATGAAAACAATTTTTGAAACCTAAAAAAAATTACAAGTATGCTTTAAAAAAAAATTAAACTTGCAACATTTTCAAAACCATGACCTTAACAACCAATTCTGTTGCAATCAAAATTGTCAAGATCAACTCTAGAATCAAAAAGTTGTACTACTAATAGTTCTCATTTTGGATGGGCTTAAAATTGCAACATTTTTCAAACTGTGACCTATAAAATCATCATCATTGCAAACAAAACCATAAAAACATAGTTATCAATTTGACGAGAACTCTCCACAATTCTCATTTTTTTAGAGGTTGCATTTAGTGGTTGTTTTTCCTCTCATTTCAAAAAGTGGTGTTATCATTAGTACCCATTTTTTTTATTGAAGTTAAAATTACAAAATTTTGCAACTATGATATGTAATGTTGCAAACAAAAACTACAAAGTTGACCCTCGAATAAAAAATAGGTGCTCTCCATAGCACCCTTTTTTTAATGGTTAAAATTACAAATCATTTGAAACCATGGCCTTAACAAAAGATACATTTATGAACAAAAAAATTTAAAATTGACTCAAATCAAAAAATGGATCTACTACTAACACCCCTTTTTTATTTTTAGGTTAAAATTACAACATGTTTGATACATTGACCTAATAATTGATGTCACTATTAACTAAAACCTCTATATCAATGCTTGAACCAAAACGTGGTGTATCAACACTTTCTTCTTTTCTATTTTGGACTTAAATTTGAAAAATTAAAAAAATGATTTTTTTAATGAACATTTAACTAAAATAAAAAGTAAAAATGTTTTTTAAAAGAATATTTTTTTTAAAATAAAGATGTTTTTTAAGAGAATATTTTTTTTAAATAACAATTTAAAAGAAAACATAAATTTTTAAATGAGATTTGTTTTGAAAATAAGAATTAAGAAAATTTATTTTAAAATAAAATTAGAAAAATATATACAAAATATTATTATCAATAAATAAACATTTAAAAAATTAAAATAACTTTATTTAAAAAATAAAACCTAAATAAATGATATATAAAATAAAAAAAAATAAAAACCATATTAATAATTTTTTTGATTGAAGCAACATATTTAAAAAAAAAAATGCTTGTTGGAGTGGCTAGCCACTCCTTCAAGCGATGGGAGGGGGCACAACTCCCATCCCCATGGCCACATTCAAAGTGGTGGCTTTGAATGTGACTATGGGGTGGGGCCGGCTTCCCTCCCCTCTTGTTGCTCAAAGGAGCGATCAATGGATTTTTCAAGCGAGGAGAGTGGGGGTTTATTTAAATTTTATTTAATATTTGTTTGTTTGTTTGTTTGTTTTTATTATTATTATTTGGCTTAATATTTATTTATTTTTAATGTTTTTTTTTTTTTAAATTGTATATATTTTGTATTTTTATACATGTTTTTATTTCTTATTTTTGTGTTTTAATATTAATATTTTGATTTTTTTATTATGTTTTTGTTTTTTTCCTTTTTTTTTAAAAGACATTTTTTGGGGTTTTTTCTTTATTTATGTTTTTTTTCTTTTACAATTTTTTTGCAACAACAGTGTACTTTTAGGATGTGGTTTCTAAAATGTTGCAATTTTAAGTCTAAAAAAATGGGTGTTACCTATAATATTTGTTTTACATTCTGGGGTTAATATTAAGATTTTGGTTCCAATGGTATTGGTTTTCAAAGCCACATTTTCAAAAAAATTGCAATTTTATCCCTGTAAAAAAAGGGGTGCTACTAGAAACACCACTTTTCGATTCAAGGGTTGATTTTAAGATTTTGGTTGCAAGGGTAGCAGTTGTTAAGTTTGGAGGTTTCAAAGAAGTTGCAGTTTTAACCTCGAAAATAAAAATGATGTTGTTGTTAGCAACATTTTTCGATTTAGGGGTTGATTTTAAGGTCTTTGTCGTCAACATTATGATATTGTTAAGGCCATGGTCGTAAAAGATAATAATTTTAAATTTGAAAAAAAAAGTGCTACTAGTAGTAGCACTTCTTGAAACAAGCGTTGATTTTGGTGTTTTTTACCAAAAAATATGGGTTTTTAGGACTAGAGTTCTTGTTTTGAGGTCACAAGTTTGTAACTTTGCTTAAAAGCAACCCTCTAATTGAAGAGAGGTGTAATTGTTATCGCCATTTTTTTCAAAGTTAAATTTATTATTTGTTTGGAACCATATCATTAAAAAATAGTACCATTACAACCAAAATATTAAAATAAACTTCCAAATAAAAAAAAGGTGTTACCAACATAACCTTTTTTTTTTTAACTTAAAATTGCTATATTTTTTAAGTCATGCCCTAAAAGGTCAATATTGTTTTAAACAAAACCATTAAAGAAAACAACAACAACAAAACCATTGAAAAACATGTTAAAAATACTACTTTTAAAATGAAATAAATAATAATAATAATAATCAGTAAATCTCTCTGGCATGATTGGATTTTGAGGGTTTCATTCTGTAAATAGGCCAAGGTTCGAAACTCGTGATAGTCTGGAGGAGACACTCAAAAAAATATAGTCATGTCAAGGATTGGTGTGGCCTAGGTCAGGTGTGATCCCTGGGTGATTTTCATGGCTTAGATGTCCCTCGGTCACGGTTTCTTAGACCACAAGCTAGTCATGCAGGTAACAAACATGCTAGCAAACGATTTTTTTTTAATAATAATCTAATTTTAAGGTCATGGTCAAGCCAGACACTAAATTGGTGTATGTGATCCCCTTGTTTGTAGGACAAGGGCCCCCCTCCGTGTAGCAATTTGACTACGAAAGTATACGGAGGAATACATACCCTACCCTCTTATGGATTTGAACCCATGACATTAAAGGAGGAAACACATGTTCATAACCATTAGGTCAACTCAAGGAGGAAAAAACAATTGAAGAAAACATCTCAGAAACAAAAAACAAAAATAACATGATTTTAAAAAAATTAAAAAAATTATACATAATCTATTTTTAAGGTCATGGCCAAGCCAGACACCAAATTGGTGTATGAGACCCCCTTATTTGTGGGACAAGGGACCCCCTCCATGCAACAATTTGACTGCTAAAGTCTATGGAGGTATACATGCCCTAACCTCCAACGATGGATATATATATATATATATATATATAAAGTAAAAAAGGCAGGTCCTATTATATTGATATTGCAAGATTACAATGTTCTATTGAAGTGTCAGTTGTCCCGCCTGTTAAGGAACCGAGATAGCTGGCCATTCCAAGCTAGCTTCCAAACTCAAAGTGTTAGTCAGCCACCCTGCCCAAAGGAAACTAGGGTGCATGGCCAACCTTAGTATTAGTCTGTTCATTCCTATACTATCACTACCATTGCTATAAGCTAGAAGAGCTGCAACTTTGTTATGCATCAAAAAGAAAAGAGTTTTGAGCAGTGAACAAACAGGAAAACCTATTAGCCAGTGTCCTTGTGGTCGTCCTTCTCCTTGCCATGTCTGACTGGGATGGCGTAGACCTGAGCATAGGTGGGGCATTGGCGCCTTGGGGTGGCACTAGAGTAGGCGATGTACAACATATCCAGGCATTGATTGATGCGGATGGCTTTAAAGATTTGGTCGTCCACCATGCTGCATACATCGAAGATCAAATTTAGGTGCTTCGGGTGAAGAAGTGGTGTCTGGTACTGCGAATTTTGCACGTCGGCCTCCTCCTGGTGCGCTTGCTGCCCACTCTACGACCCCATTTCATCAGGAGGCTCGCAGATGTTTTCTTCACTACCTCTCTGTATCTCTTCCTCTACAAAGCAAGGTGTAAATTCCTCAACTGGAGTGTCATTGGGACCGTGTTCAGCTCTTGGACCAGGGGTCATGGCGTCTACTCCAAAACAAGCAGGGGGATTCTAATTGTCCGGAACCGTGAAAAGGAGGCTCTCTGAGAAATTCTGGAGGGATTCCTCTGGAGGAATCTCCTCAACATACGCCATGGGAGGCGTCCCTGTTCCTCTGGACTTCCTGGGTCTCCTTCTCTTGGCTAGAGATAGTGCTCTCTCAAACTTCTTTTGCCTCTTCTGTCGCGAGTCGGCTGCATACCACCCTGCGACTCTGCGAAGCCGCCCCCTTGCTCATGGCATGCTTAGAACTAGAGCTACTGCCGGAGTGCCCACTATGAAGTTGTCCCCGTTCGGCTATGCAACCTTCCAAATCACCCAAAGCCACCGAGACTGCTGATAAGGAAGAAAATGGTAGCTATGGCCATTAAGGTTGCGGTCTTAATGCTCTGGCCGATCGTTCTCCTCGCGCGAGTGAGAGGACTCGTCAAATGGTGAAGGCCGCTTGGGTTTATGCCCATCATAAATGGCGAGGATATGAGGGTGAGTGGCCACCATTAATGGTCCCTCCTAGTGCTGCTCCACGTACCCCTCCTGCTCCGCGTGGCACCCCATTCAGGGATAACAATATATATTATTATAATATATAATATAATATAATAACAATTTCATAAATTTGAATGCTAATTTTTGTGTAAAGCATACATAACACAAGTTATAAATTCTATAGCAAATGCCATGCATAGTACATGTTACAAATTCTATAGCAAGTGGAGGTTGCAACTTGCAAGTTGCATGCATAGCACATTGCATAAGCTACAAATATAAACATCTGCATGCTCACAACTTACAAGTCACGAGGATTCTTTGGAAATTGGATTGTATCACATCCTACAGGTTGAAAAGTGAAGCTTGAGAGGGAAGAAAAGATCAAGGATTCATAAACACTTCCCAAAACCTACATGCAACTATCCAAAGAGGTAAGGCTCATTAATATTAAATTGCAATAATTGCAATGATGGAAATTGTCTTTGTTTGGCTGAAGCTAGAAAACACCTACTTCCACTCTTGTTTTCTCATTATATTTCGGTTTTGAGTATCCACATTTAAATACCTTCCCACCCATGTTTTTAATGTCTTCTTGGATCTTGATAATAAGAAAAACATGGGTGCGTCCGACCTCTCACAAGCTCTATTTTATTTCATTTTAGAAAACATTAGTAGTTGCTATTTAAAAAAACAAATTCAAAATAATTCAGTAATATTTATTATTTCATTATATTAATAGCGATAATTATTTCAAATTTGGCAATCCATAACTTTTATTATTATTTTTACAACAACCATTCGTAACTATTTTTTTCCTTTTCCCGTAGGTTGTAGGTATGTTGTAGCTATCTTGGCATCATTGCATGCATACTACTTAGTGTTTGGTCGATTGTTTTTGTACAGTGATTGGATCTATGAGGAATTGAGACATAGAAAGAAGTTGGAACCTCTTATTTGATGTTTTTCAAAATTGAAGCTGTGTGCAAGTTGTTATATCAAGGTAATATGTTAATCTTTTATGTTTATGTTTTTAATGGTTTTGTATTCCATGTGAAACCGTTTAATGATGTTATGTTAAATGCAATTTCATAATAATTTTATGTTGTGCCTGATATGCTTTTGTATTTACAATAAAAATGAACAAAAACACATATAACACATAATATTTAAATAACGGACAAAAATAAAAGTAAAACATCAT
>SNQJ01S0014979.1:30703-40793 GCA_010110895.2 Picea sitchensis | reverse complement strand
CCCCCAAGCTGAGGAGGTCGAGCTCAACTACTTCCCAAAGTTGGATCTAGTTACAAAATTATTGCAACATGTTTAGAACTGCTTGCTAGGAAATACAAATAGATTTTATGGAAAATACGGATCAAAGATAACATCATATCTCTCGAATAATGATAGTTGTTACAAAATTGAGAGAGGCTTTTATGAATGGGATAGTTATTGACAAAATTGTCTTTCATTTTTCCAAACTTCCTCTCCAGCGTATCATGATACATGCCCAAAGATAATGGCTAAAACATGAAATCATTAAATGTTTAAATCTGAAAAATAGGTTGTAAAGATCCATTCGAATATTCCAAACCATGACACTTGTGAAGAAACTAAGAGAGGTTTTTGTGAATGGGATCGTGCTTGAAAAAAGGGTCTTTATGTTTTCCAAAATTATTCTCCAAAGTCTTGGGATCCATGCCCAAAGATAATGACTAAAAAAAGAAATCATTAAATGTTTAAATCTGAAAAATAGGCTGTAAAGATCCATTCGAATCTTCCGCCATGACACATGTGAAGAAAAAGAGAGAATTTTTTGTGAATGGGCTCGTGTTTGAAAAAATCCTCTTTCACTTTTCAAAGGCTCATTTTCATTTGGTCAGAAACGAAGTTTGAAGTTCACTACAAAAAAAGTCATTTCCAGAACTTGCGTAGAGAACTTGCATAGCGAACTTGCACAACAAGCTTCCTTTTGACATTTTCTTCTATTGTTTGGATTTGATTGATGGACGAAGGTCACAGATTTATAGTTTTATACTTGATATGATGATAACAAATCCTAGGACCACTTCATTACCCTTTCAAACACCATTTTCTTCAACATCCTAATATATGTCAAATGCTCGATTTTAACCCTTGAGCAAATTATAGGACACTAACATTGGATCCAATGGGGATGATGTCCTCCCTTTGAGGTAGAAAATAAATCGATGATCAGTTGCCTTCATCCATTGGATTGATTCTAACCTACAAACTGATCAGTGTCTTTCTCCAACTGAAACCAAACCCACTCTTCAAATTGTACAATGGAATATGAAAACAATGTTACAAACTAGAAACTGAAATGAAAACTCACTACTGAAAAAGATGCTCAGAATTCTAAGCTTATTCACAAACCTACCCAATCTAACTGATCCATGAGTTATTAATCAAGTGAAGTCATAGATCTAGTGCAAACATATAAGCACTTTATCCATTTTTTAATTTTCTTGCATATCTTTGTTCAGGAACAAAATGCAATACTTGCTTAACGACAACTCAAATAAAAACTTGAAATCAAAATCAATATTGAAAAAAACTAAAAAGTATGAAAGTTTGAGCTTACTTACTAAATCCAAGAAAACTGCAAAATTATCCTCAAAAATATGCGAATTGATATGACTTTGTATCATCTCTCCCACTGCTCTTTGTTTTCATAAAAACTTAATTGATAACTATCATAAAAGGGTTGAGAATCTGCATAAGGTTTCTCCAATAAAACCTGTGTTGGCACGAAAGACATGGTTGATTCTAACACTAAATCGTCATCTCCTCCATATTCAAATTCATGGTTGTCCAATGGCTGCAGAATTTGACTACTTAAATACTCCATATAATTAGCTATAGGATCATTAAAAACCTGAGAAGGTTGCTGCCAATTTATGTTGTTGTCAATTTGTTCCAATGAGACTATATGACCTTGCATTAGCTCAAACCCCTTTGCTTCAGCGATGATTTTTAAATTTTTCTCCAGAAACTCAAATGAAGCAAAACATAATAGCAAAGAATTACCTTCAACTGATTCATTGTTTTCTTCATATTCAATAGCATAACTGGGAGATTGCTAAAAATAATTATTTCCTGGTGGAGAAAATGCAGATGGATGCTCTAGAAAATCAAAACCAAAATTGACAACATAATCGTCATCATACTCATCATACTTGGGAAAATCATGAATCCCTGCAATGTCATCTAACCTAAAAAACCTTGGGACATCAACTTTCTCTTCAGCATGTTGATCTGCAAATTCACTTTCATGACATTCTTCACTGAAAATTTCGAAAAAAATCACAACAAAATCCATATTATGCTCATGATGAAAAGAATTAAAATTCAAATCGGCAACAAAATTTTTTGGGACAACAAATTATGGATCATAAAGCTGTTCATTATTCTATGCAAATACATCAACATTAGAAAATTCAAGAAAATGCATGATCTTATTAACCCTTTGCTCAAAATTCAGATCAATTGCTTTTTGTTCATGGTCACTCTCATGATCTTCTATATCCAAATTTTTATCCTCAATCTGATCTGGAAGATTTCCACAAGATTGAAGGTTATTTTCCACTTCCTGTGCATAAAGAAACATCTGTTGCAAGGACATAAACTTCCTTTCCATGAGAAGAAAAGATAGATTTGGATGAAAGGATGTTGCATACCACAACATAGCAACAACTTCTGGGGGTTGAATTCCTTTATGCATCTTGTAATACAAACCAGAAAGCCTTCTGCTAAACATAGAGATTGTTTCATTGCTTTGTCTCTTCATGGCACAAAACTCGGAAAGGTACCGATCCAATGATTTTCTCTCAGCCCAAGATTTTAGAAAAAATTATTTCATTTCCTCCCATGAGCTGATAGATTCAGGCTGTAAGTTTCTAAACCAGTATTTAACATCTCCTTGTAGTGACTGAGAAAAGGCTCTCATGCACACATCATCATGTTCAATTTCGAAAAGATCTGAAAAATGCTGAAAATCTTGAACATGCTTTTCAGTTGAGATATTCTCAAGTTCCCCATTGAACATAGGTAGGTATCTGTAGTGCTTCAAAGGAAGATCATGAAGAAGATAAGGTAATTTGAGAGGCCTATATCTGTTCGGGATCTTAGAGGGTTGAGACTTTATAAGCACAGGAGATATGATATATCCTTGGGTATCTTGAGGTTTATCAGACCGATCATGTACATCATGTGATTCGAATGGAAGATCTTGTCCAAAATCAAAAGTACAAAGAGAATGTGTATTTACAGTTTTCGAAGAGGGGGAATCAAATGCAGATTTCTGATATTCATTAGAATGCAGTAGGTAAAGGAAAATTCTTTTAACATATTTAGGAAAGGACAAGAGGTAATTGATGAAAATAAATAAAACATCTTGAATAAATTTTTTACTTTGATACCTGGATCTCGGTCCTTTCTTGTTTCTGTGAGTAAGTCTCATCCTCTAGTGGAGTATGCGAATTTGATTGAAGTATTGATCGGAGTCACTAGGTGAATGGTACACAACCATATTGTGTATGATTTTGGTTCACCATCAGAAGTCAAATCTGGATCTCTATCGTTCTTTTCTAGGGAATATTTCACCTTCGATCCCTGACAACGATGCCAAAATTTTATCACTCTATAATTTCCCTTGGCTATGAGAGGGAAACCATAGAGGTAACCACAAACCACTTTGGGCTTGGAATCTAGCCTTTCCAAAATAAAGAGGGCTCTCTCAATGTAAATTAGGCTCAATGTCCATATCTGAAATAGAAATAAGGTTTTAAGATGTGGTGGATGGCAGAGGTGAAAAATAATCCATTGGGCATGGAGTCTATTTTAAGGTAATGGTAACTATCAGTGACTGGTGGTGTAATTCTCAAGGAAGCAGAGGAAAGATAGTAGATCTTTTGAGTTATTCAAATTGCTATAGTATGGGTGAGGGAAAAAATATAGAACCAAATGATTTTGGAGCATCAATCATAGGATGAATTGCAAAGCATTTCAGTGGAAAACATATGAAAGTACTCAACAAATATGAAAGAAGAGCATAGCAAATGAATTTTGTAATCATAAAATTGATGAAAAATATTGAATAAATTTAACATCAAATGGAGAAATATGAGAGAAAACATATACATAAATACAAAGAGAAAAAAAACTCAAAACCTTCCACACAAGAATCTTTGGTAAGAGTAATTCTGGACTTGTGATTGATATTCCGTTAAAACTCAAAATTACACAAGTGCTCAAAGATATGTCTCTTCTATGATTTTTTCCAACCTCTTTATTCAATCAGAACTACAAATATATATAGAAAAGATTCTTTCCCAAGCTGAGGAGGTCGAGCTCAACTACTTCCCAAAGTTGGATCTGGTTACAAAATTATAACAACACATTTAGAACTGCCTGCTAGGAAATAAGAATCAATTTTATGGAAAATGGGGGTCAAAGATATCATCATATCTCTCAAATCATGATAGTTTCTACAAAATTGAGAGACGTTTTTTCTGAATGGGATCATTTTTGACAAAATCATCTTTCAGTTTTCCAAAATGTCTCTCCAACATCTCGGGATCTGTGCCCAAAGACAATTGTGAAAACAAGAAATCATTAAATGTTTAAATCTGAAAAATAAGATGTAAATATCCATTCTAATATTCCAAACCATGACACCTGTGAAGAAACTGAGAGATTTTTTTGTGAATGGGATCATGCTTGAAAAAATCCTCTTTCATTATTAAAATATTCCTTTTCATTTGGTCAGAAACTTTGTTTGAAGTTGACTACAAAAGCAGTCATTTCCAGAACTTCCGTAGCGAACTTGCACAATGAACTTATGTAGCGAACTTGCACATTGAGTTTCCTTTTGACATTTTATTCTATTATTTGGATTTGATTGATGGATAAAGGTCACTGATTGATAGTTTGACACTTGAGATGATGATAAGAATCCTTTTGACCACTTCATTACCCTTTCAAACACCATTTTCTTCAACGTCCTAATATATGTTAAATACTCGATTTTAACCCTTGAGCAAGTTATAGGACACTAATAGGAGGGACTAAAAAATACAGGTAAGGAATGGATATTGTCTCCTAGAATTGTAAAGGTATGGCTAGTAGGACAAAATTATATTCACTGAGAGATCTCATCAAACAAGAAAAAACATCTATCCTCCTTGTCCAGGAGACAAAATTAGAGGAGAAAGAAGGAATATGATTATGCAAAGCACAATGGAAAATTAGCAAAGAAGTAGTAGTTAGCCCCTGAGGTGCATTTGGAGGATTTTGTACTATTTGTAATAGACTTGTTTTTAAGCTTGATTTCTTTCATCAAGAATAACATTGGATTTTAACAAGTTTCACTCATCAATAGACAAGGTTGAAAATTAATATTGTAAATGTATAAATGCAAGTGAAATATTTAACAAAAAGAGAAATGTTGGGAGTCACACATCAAGCTTAAGGTTTTTTAATACTCCCAAACAGGGATGATTTTAAGGATGGAAATTTATTTTGAAATGTAGAAACCTTGGCGAATCTTACTAATCCTTCATATGCCAACTATAAATGTTTGGCTATATGTTTGTAAAAATATTCAAATTTCTAAGGATTTTATGTAGTTTTTATAAAATTTTGGCGATTTTTAAGGTAAAATAATTTTATCCTATAGAATTTGGGCGAATCATTTTTAAAATAGTGAATCTCGTGTTTGGAAAAAACATGGAAAATTAGCCCATGAACGAAATTTAGCCCCTAAAATCATCCATGCTCCCAAAACAACATAGTTATTGGAGATTTTAATGTCATGTTAAATCATAGAGAAAAAAGAGGGGGAAGTGTTGTAAGGGACCACTTCAAAGAGAAGATGGAGGGATTAATATCCATTTAGGAGATGGTTGACATTAAACCAATCAAAGCCATATTCATGTGGTCGAATAGGAGGATAGGCCTATGACATATAGTTGCTTGTCTAGATCGCTTTCATATCCAAAGCAATTTTCTCTTAACCAATCATTCTATCACATCTGAGAATTTGAGGCGGCTTCAAATCATCGACATATAGTGTTTCAAATTGAAGAAAATCCAAATTATGGACCAATTTTGTTTAAGTTTAATCCATTATGATTGTGAAATCAAGAAGTTGTGGACACAATCTCCCGTGAATTAAACAAATGGATAATATGATCCACTATCTATATATGGGAACATAAGCCTAAATTAGTCAAGACAACATTAAAGTAATGGGCCAAGAACAATTGTTTTTCCTGAATCAAGAAGAAAAGGAGTTGAAGGAGCCAGGGAAAATTTTGGGGGCTATATATTGCCCATGGGCTAATTTTCCATGTTTTTCCCAAAAAAACAGATTTAACAATTTTCATTTTTTATAAAAGTGATTTGCCCAAATTCTATAGAATAAAATTATTTTACCTTAAAAATAACCCAAATGTTATAGAAAATATATAAAATACTTAGAAATTTGAATATGTTTACAAAAATATCGCCAAACATTTTATAGTTTGCATATTAAAGACTAGTAAGCATTCTAAGGTTTCTACATTCTGAGATAAATTTCCATCCTTAAATTTTTACCTGGAAGGAACAAATGAATTTGTTACAAGATAAAATGGAAAAGGAACATAGATGAAAGGATTGTGGACAATATCATATTAGTCCATGAAGCTATTCACACTAGTCGAGCCAATAAGGACAAAAGTATGATTATAAAAACAGATATGGAAAATTCTTTTGACAAAATTTGGCATTCCTTTATTTTCGATGTCCTTCTTAAATTTTGTTTGTGTTCATGTTTTATCCGGTGGGTGTCATCATGTATTTTCAATTCTTGGATAACCCCATTAGTTAATGGTAGGATAAAAGAATTTTCAAAGGGATCAGAGGTCTTAGGAAAGGTTTCCCCTTATCTCTGTTGTTTTATATCTTAATGGCTAAGTCCTTGAGTAAAAAATTGGAAGCTAAAAGAAGATCTGGTAATTTCCTTGGAATTAAGATTGTAAGACGAGAAAATACTATAAATCATTCGCAACTTGCAAATGATACTTTTTTTTTTAGGAGGGGCATCTACTATAATAGCAAGGAGATTCAAAAAGATTCTTGACATGTTCATAGACTCTTCGAAGGGTAAAAACAAAAATTCAAATTTAAGGATGGAACATTAGCCAACACTTTCTTCAAGTAATTTATGGGATACTCATGTTTCCTCACCGAGAAACACAAACTTCCTTTAAATATCTAGGAATGTCAATATGCTTGACAAATCAAACAATTCATTCTTGGCAAAGTGTATTAAGAAAATAATAATGAATTTTCAACATTGGGGATCATAGTGGTTAAATCCAGTCGAAATAATGGTTCTTATAAATTCATTGTTATCAACCATGCCCATTTTTCAATGTTCAACAATGTTGGATCCAATGGGGATAATGAATTAGGTGGCTTAGGAAATAAGGAAATTTCTTTGGCAAAGGTTTAAGAAAATACCAAGAAATTTCTCTTAGCAAATTGGAATATTGTCAAAGAAACTCAGGAGCATGGTGGATTAGGGATAAGGGATCCTTCCATTATGAATCTTATCCCAGGGTGCAAAAATAATTTTTAGATTGATAACATGTAACTATGAATGGTGGAAGAGTGCATTGCACAAAAAGCAATTTTTTGTTGATCAACTCTGGAACATAAATGGATCTATAGAGAATATGAAAGGCTCGTCAATTTGGAAAATCATTAAATATGTTTCTCCAATTATTCACGACAAGTTAACATGGAATCATGGAAGTGGAAAATAAATTCACATATGGGTAGAAAGCGTTATGAGAAATCGACTGCTTGAAAGGTAAGTTTAGTTGTTACCTTTGAAGAATTGTATGGAAATCTAAAATTTGAAAATCTTATATGATATCTCTGAATGGTAAAAAATCATAGGTCACTAGATGGGATGGTACACTGGAGATCCCCTAGCACATTTTCTTCCATTGGCCCTTTACTTATTTGACTCCCTGAAAGGATGTTCGCCCTTGATTATCACAACCTTGAATTGTAGAGGGTGGGGATTGATGGATTACAATGTTAAAGGATGATACCATTTTCATCTTCAAAATTATCCTCTTCCTCAACATTCAAAAATATGGAAACAAATTTGGCTTTCAGATGGTTTTCCCATAGTAAATATCTTTTGTTGGACATTGGTGCACGGTAAAATATTGACTAGAGAAAATATTTTAAAACGAGGGATTCAAGGACCAAAAAGATGTGTACTATGTATTTCTCAATCATAGTCAATCCAACATCTATTTCTAGAGTGTGACGACTATACAAGTCTCCTTTTTTTCCTCATTTTTCATGTCGCCTTGATTTTCGTGTCCATTGTTGGGAGGTTTTTTGGCACATGGTTTTTTGTTGATGGTTTTCTATTTATGGTTAAGGAATTAGTGTTGTTGAATAATCCAGGTCATTTGATTAGGGTTTTGGATGTTGTTGGCTCTTATATGTATATTTTATTGTAAACAATGTATGATGTGGATGAATATAGAATATGTTGGCTTTCCCGGTTTGGGTTTCCAGGAGAAAAATCTCTATGTAATGTTGTGTATTTTCCATTGCATATTTAGTGTTCTTTTACTGAAAATATGTTTGTAGTAAATAATTGTACAAGGTTAAAATATACAATATGTCCCTCACACTCCATGCCCTCCATAAAGGAAACTCAATAAACATGATGAGATCCAAGGCTCCCTCGCACATGCTTAAGAGTTTATGGGAATGAAGGGTAATGAAGGCACATGTTTAATTCCCTCAAACAAAGTGGGATAATGACTAGTTCGACCTCTACGTGGTAGGAGGAAGGTGTAAATATCTATTCCTTTGGACACTGTTCAAAATCAACGTTGAATCTCAATTTGGTGGTTGGTCTTATTTTCACTTTGTTTGTTCTTCTTTTGTTGAGTTTGGATAATGCACATGACATGGTAATTAGAAAATAGTTATATATGGTTTTGGGCATTTTGGTTTTTAATTTGAATATTTGAGGAAGGGTATCTTGGGTATATATACCATGAGCACAAAGCTTTGGTATCTTCTCATTGGTTGTGGGAAACTATGTTTTAAATTGGGTACTTCCATAAACTAGTATTGGTCCCCAGGTCGATAATTGGTAATGGTAATACCCAATTTGCCTTATGTTTGATGAATTTGGCTTGTAAACAAACGATGGTTGTTGATACAACAAATATTTTGTGTGATTGTGAGTGTGAAATTGTCTCTAAGTATTTGGGGAGGGGTGTAGGGAGCGCAAATATTTTTATTCCATTGATAGGTTGCAGATGTTGTTTATCTAACTCATGCATCTATGATAATATGGGAAGTTTCCTTGAGTTATATGTTGAACCTCATCAATGTTGGAATTATTGATTTTGTGTTGTCATTGATGGAAACATGAGTCAAACATGTATAGTAAAAAGAGAAAAAGGAATATCACCTTGGGGCAGAGGTAGATCACCTTGGGGTAGAAGCAATTCATGATCACTGTTGATCACGATAGGATCAACAGTGATCCTATGTTCCTAAATCTAAAGAGAGGTAGCATGCATAAAATCCACGTACATAAGGAGTAACGAAGCACAAGGAATTAAGAGCTCAAGAGGGTTAATGACTAAAGATCAGTGCATAAAAGAATACACAAACAATTATTAAAATATCAGGAGAAATAGATATGAACATATCAGAGAGAAGAGCATTGAAACCCTTCAAGAATCGTAGGGAAACTTTGTTACAGTTGAAAAATATGTAAACCATCAACCAAAATCCCACAGAAATCCTGAAAATCATTAGATCAAGGTGAATTCAAAGACTGGGAAGGATTAAATCTCAACCGTCAGATATGGAGCAATAGCATTATGGATAGTTGGATCAAGCCAGAATCATAGATCGAAAGAGATTGAATATGAGCCATCATATTTCGTGGAGGAAATTCAAGTGACCTCTCAACTGGTAGATCAGTTCGGGAACTATCCTAATCTTCAGATAGAACCAAGTGGAAGGACAGGATAAGCAGACCCCATAAGACACAAATTATTGAAACCCTCGAAGTCCCGAAGTAAATAAGGGCCATCAGTTATGGGAAATGCATGGTGACTATTGGATGAGAATAGGCAGGTCCAATAGTGGTCAACTTTGGCGCTGACCACTTCAGCTAAAAAGAGTCTAAAACATGTAAGTTCACCTGAATATCGGATCCCCAAAGTCCCAAAGTGAATGAGCCCCATCAAATCTAGGAAATGCATGGTGACCCTTGGATGAG
>SNQJ01S0014979.1:19132-30109 GCA_010110895.2 Picea sitchensis | reverse complement strand
ACATTCACTTTATATATCTTCCTGTATCATCAGTGCATACAATCGAACCCTCAGGCTTCAAAGAATCAGTTACAATAACTGAATAACTTCCTTACAACAATTCTTATTGGCCAAGGTATCAAGACAAACAATATCCACATGATCAATTTAAACATTTAACCACCACCGTTCGATGAAAATACATCTGTTTTAATTTTTTAGCATGGAATAACCCTTGAGCGCTTTGGAAAACCACTTGTGCTAACCCATATGTCCATTGGTCATGACCACAGGTTAATCGAAATGCATTTCGCATTTCGCATTTCGGCAATTCAACAATCCTGTGTTGAAGAGTCTTGACACTTCAAGTTACAAAACCCCAAAATAGAGCTTAGCTTTGTGCTAGCTCCTCCCTCTCACATGACCATCGGTGGTAACCACTGCCTACACCAAAAAGGTATTTCGGCGTTTCACATTTTGGCGTTTCGGCATTTCTTGTGATGAAGTGTTTCAATACTCCAAGTCACGAACCCCGAAATTTTTGGCATTTTGCATTTCGGTGTTTTAGCATTTCTGTGATGAAGTGTTTCAACACTCCAAGTCATGAACCCTGAAATGATATGATGGCTTCACATTTGATCTGGTGGACATAGATTGGATGGTTCTCATTAACTTATCGAGGATAGATCAACGGTCATATACAACTCTTATATTACTCCTCCAATGCTTAATCCAATGGATATGACTTAATCATTCATTGAGATGGATGCTGTCATGGTTTTGGTATTTCGACATTCGAGACTTCGTGATGTTGAATTTTTTGCTTACCTTGCAAAAATCCCAAAATAGAAACTCCCAGAATCATGTGACGTGTGTCCCTTTCGGTATTTCGACATTCGGGACTTCGTGATGTTGGAGTTTTTGCTTACCATGCAAAAATCCCGAAATAGAAACTCTCGATCTCGAAATAGAAACTCCCGGAGTAAACTGACGATCTCTGAAATTCAAGCTGTGCCTGTGAAAACTAATCCACAGTGCCTGTGCAAACTGTCCAACAAACTCCCCCTTTGGCATTTTAAAGTTTGACATTAATGACAAAAACAAGTCCTGTGCAAACTGTGCAAACTGCAATCCCTGCCAACAAATAGGTGGGTCCAATGGTGGTCAACTTCAGCGTTGACCACTTCGACGAAAAGGAGTCTGAAACATGTAAGTTTACCCAAAGGCTAGAGCCTTGAAGTCCCGAAGTGAACGAGGGTCATTGGATCAAGAATTTAGGTGAAAACTAGATTGTCCAATATAGAGTAATGATCTAAAGGAGAAAGACATATGACAGACATATGGCACTTCAGAAGATCCATGTCAACAAGACCACGTCAGCAAGGAAACATGGCCCAATCATATGGTGACAAGTTTCAAGGTCTAGTTGGAACTTTAGGTATACGAAAGTCACGAATCTAGGTGACACTTGGAAGCCATTCAGCCAGTGCCACGTCAACAAGCCACGCCATTCCGAGATTACTAACTTCTGGGATATATAAGCTTCCTTTATCAGCTAATCATCAAAGGCCGAAATCATGAAGTAATGTTAAATGTTGATCCACTTCGGGAGCATTCTCAACCATTGATCAAGCATAGTGGATGAATAGATTAAGCATGAGGAGTTAACTGACAACAAGAAGTCACCGCATATTTATGACTTATTCGACAGGTAAAACCTCCAGAGGGATTGAACTACTTCATAGTTCGAGTAACCCTATGTCCCAAGTTTCGAATAGCCTAATACCCAGGAATCAAGAGCTACCTTTTGCTTAAGACTACGGTCCTATCTCTTGGACATGTGAAGGTCATTAAGAAGAGAAGTGTTGATATGCACTCCAACGGAATTTGCTTTGGGAGAATTGGAAGACTGCAAATTCTGGAGTCACGAATTATCGAAGTCTCGGAGTGAACAAAAATTGTCCACTCAACCACAGATTAAGTCTTGATCGTCGACTTGTTTTATTCTTGAGGATAATGTTGAAATTGTTGGATTAGCGCATGTTAGGAATTGCATTTGGTCATGGGTTTTGGTCTCATGATAGAGTAATAAGGATGAAAGAATAAATGCTAGGAACAACGCTTAAATGGATAAGCATGTGGTTTTGATCCGATGGTCATTTGAACATTGGGTTGAAGGAATCACCTCATACAAAATTAATTTCTGTAAACAACTTAAGGCCTATAGAGTAATTTGAAAAAAATTAACACCATAAAAATACGGAGAGCAAGTAAAATCTTGAATATGATCTGTTGGCAAACATGGGAATGCAACAAAATCACGGAAACAATATAATGAGTCGATCCATATCTGTGATCAACTAATGAGGACAAAATTTGAATCAAGATTAGTCTTATAATTAAATAGAGAAACTTACATAATAATTAATGAGTAAAAGGAAAAAATTATTATGTTAAAATTAAATGAAGAGGTGCAATGGTTCATGTCAAAAATACACAGTGGTTCAATCCTATACCTATTAAAATACTATATAAAGCAGAGGTGGTGGTGAATTCTATAAGGTTGGTGCTTGTTTACAAGCTGAGTCTTGTTATGAGGGTTGGATTCCTTACATCTCAGTTGGATCAGAGATCAACAAGATGGGTCTTGTTATGAGGGTTTGATTCATCAATTCTTAGTTGGATCTGAGAACTACAAGTTGTGTCTTGTATCAGAGAGTTGGATCTCTCATATTCAGTTAAATTTGAAGATATTAAAGGATTTATTTTATTTGTATTCATTCAAGCTAAATAAATAAAAGAAAGATATTTTATCTACTTCATATAGTTTGTGTTACACAAGTTATGAATACTTAATTGATCTGCATATATATTATTCAATTACTTCAGTTAATCTATGAAAGTGTGAAAAGAATTCAAAAGTTTCAGATGTTGATTCACCCCCCTCTTAGTGTCGGTGTGTGTTTCGACAATTGGTATCCGAGTTGGTAGCTTCAACACAGTTTCAACACTGGAAGGTAGATTATGAAGAAATGGGTGTACAAATGGCTCTCTCCACAAATGAACTCCCCTTATTTGATGGAGCAGACTACTCTTCATGGAGGGAAGGAACGAAATGGTATATGAAGTCAAGAGTATCTGGTGTTTGGGATTCAGTAGTATCTAAACCTTGGTACTCAACTACCTCAAAGAAAAAATCCAAAACTGTAAAAGAAGCAAAGGAAAAGAATTCAATAGCATTAAAGGCAATCCAGAATGGACTGCCAAACCAAGTCAAAGAAAAGATGGTACACTGCACCTTTACTAAAGTACTATGGCTCCAGTTAGAGAATTCTTATCAAAATAAAGAACAAAACAAAGAAATGGAGAATTCTATTCAGTTTATAGAACAAAACAAAGAAACAGATAAATCCAATCAGATTAAAGAACAAAACTCAGAAATGGAGAAATCAAATCAGATTGAAGAAAAAAATATAGATGAAGAGAACTTTGATAAGACTAAAGAACAAAAAATAGAAGAGGACAATTCCATAAAAGAATTGATGCAAACCCCAATCATCAAAAAAGAATACTACTACATCAATGAATTGATGAATACCTCAGTGTTATATCCCTAAAATGCCCTACTCATGCATACATGGCATTGACCCTCTTACTTGCATAATTTTCCAAATCATTGTTGAGGAGATCTACTTAAAAAAATAATTTTTAGAGCATGTACACGCTTTGTACCACTACAACCCACGTACATACGCTTGTTGCATGCTAGAAAACCAGCATACATATGCTTGTTGCACAATACATAGCCCACGTATACGTCCAAAAGCTGCAAAACTTAAAAAGTTGTAAAGAATTCGATGGAATTCAAAGGCTATTCTAGATTTCCCAACCAATTCACTTGCTATAACTCGTCCCCCAACTGAATAACCATCCTTTTGTCATATAAAAGGAGATGTTGGGGTCTCATTTCACAACTAAGCATAAGAATAGTGAAAATCTGCCAAATTTCATTTCCGTTCCTTGCCCAAGCATTTGATACCTTTTGTGAGTTACTGCCTTAGCACTCCCTCTTCAGTCCTTTTTCTTCCATCCAATCCATTCCATTTCCTTAAGATGATAAGTAGATTGTGAGAAGAGGCTTATTGAAGGTACACTTGGAGAATTGTAAAGAGGAGCTCGAACTAGGTTCGCGAAATGATGGACGACAAGGATTGTAAGTTTCATTCATTGTTTAATGAATAAAATAATCTCTTTTCCCTATCCCAAATGATGATGTTCTGTGTATTTTATTTTATTTATACATAGAATTTGATATCTAACCCTGATTCATGAATAGAAATAGCACGCTTGTAGTCCTTTTTTGCCTAGTCTTGGATGCAGGTCAGCCTTGGGAGGAGACTTGCAGTCTTTGGAGCTACAGAGCTTGAGGAGATCATCACCAAACGTGGGATAAAAGGTACATTTACCAATCTTCTCTTCTATTTATTTATGTTCATTTATTTTGGTATGTTTGGGGTTGTGTAGAAACTAGGTTGACTTTTAGATGGTCATTTGCTTTGTCTATATCTTAAAATATTGTATAGTTATAGGGGTATTTTCCCGCTAGCAGAACTCATGAACATACTGGGGATTTGTCTAGGGTTTTTAGGGAGGTTTTTCGGTTGATTGATTGGATTTTGTTTTCCTTTAGAGTTTCAATCAAGTTTACTAAGTCTTTTTAGGGTTTTTGGTCACCTACAAGGTGCATACCTACCTTACCTTCCATGTAATTATGCCTTGTCTTTTTATTTTTGAAAAGTCTCAGAGGTGTATGCACCCTATTTTGGGTCAACCCGCATACATACGCACTCTACACAATAGACAACCTGCATACATATGCAGGTTGTTGATGAAACAACCCACGTCTCTGTTTCATGAAAGTATTTTTTAATAAAGAGAGAGTTTGTCTCTTTCCTGATAGAAGTTCAGAATTCTCAAGACTTTCTTGAATCAGTCAGAGCCTTTGTCTATGGCCATATCTTGGGTTGAAGTTTCATTTTACTCGTTGCTTAGTCTTCTTGTGTTTGTCCTAAAAGGCTTAGAGCAAGCTATCAAGTTTTAGATCTGCCTTGTGATTTGTTGATTGAATCCCTGCGATCCGCAATGGGATTAGGGTCTTTATCATTATTGTTTTCAGTTTTCTCTTTGTCCTTGTTTCTTTCTTTGAAAAAACGAAAAAAAAAATTTACTTCAGTTTTTTCTTGTTAGAGCAGTTCGAAAAATTAAAAAAAGAGAATTTATTTTCTTCCATTTAGTTTGGTAAAGTAGTCAAGGTTGTTATTTGCAAAAGAAAAAAAGAGTCTTCATTTCGAAGTTCTTTTTGATTTCCTGAACTATAAGTAGTTTGTAGTCAAACGAAAGAAAGTTTTAGGATTTCTTCATTTACGAGATCTTGAAATATCAATTAGAAAAGTTGAATTTACAAAGAGTTGTTTACAAGATTTTATTTTAATTTTGAAGTATCTTTTTCTTTAAAATGATTTAAGGTTCTCTTCCTTATTCATCTCTTCATAACACCACCATTTTCACTACCACACTTCTTTCATAAATCAAGCCTTAAAATTAACGCTTAATCTAAAAATGATTAGACTTTTGTTTGTAGGGTTCACCGAATAGTTTAGGGTTTTAGGGCCTTGAATTAGGTGTGAAGAGGAAACTCTTCAAGGACACTTTAAAAAAAACATTAGAGTCTGAGATAGGGACTGATTTAAGTCCATTGTCATAAGAGTTATCAGGGACCCCCCTCTAACACAAGGGATAAACATGAGGTCACGTGAGGAAAGACAAAGGAGATAACCCTTCCAAAGTTGGACTGAATGTAGTGGGGATTGTATATTGAGGGTTTTTCTCGGGAAAAATACCGATCACATTTTCCTACAGAGCTTCGTGGACCTCGAATCCATTCAATATCCTCAATTTTCTTCTGGACCACTTGATTTCGATACCCTTGAAGGGCTTAAGAATTGTTATCCTACTCATTACGATCTGCCTGACTATCGATTATACCTGCATGGTAATTGACTGTGATATGGAAACCTAGTTGCCCATATTTTATGGACTTACACAACTGACTATGGGGGTATATTGTGGTACCTAGGGAGGACATCAAATCATGCTTCGCAGAGTATACCTGGAGGGTGCTTTCGTGTTTGAGTTGCACTTACACCTGTTAGTTTCTCTAGTGTCAATTGGCGTAACCATCCTTCCCTCTAGTTAGTCGACTACTTGATTTATCTTTAGGAAAATTTTACTGTGTGTTTTGTGTTCTACACTAGTCAAGCCTTACTGTGTCATTTGATCATTTCACAAAGTGGAAGATCAACATATCCATTGGTCGTGAAGGCTTCAGGGTCTATCATCGGTTCCTTTGGAGATGCCTCTGTCACTGTTAAGGTGAAGACTTGATCAAGAAGGGTCATTCGAAGTGATCGGACCGCAGGAAATTGTGCCCAAGCCTACTCTGTGAGGAGACTTTTCGGTTCTGGAGGAATCCACCATCTCTGACCTTGAAACTGAAGGTTTCAGGCCAGCCAATCCTGCGATTATAGACTTGTCGGTACCGATATTGATTCAGAGTGTCCCTCCCTAGGTGACATATTCTAAGCGCCAACTAGTTCTACGAGTAGAAATGGAAGAGAATGTTGCTACTTCATCCAGGAGTCCCTGTTAGCACTGAGAGTCATCCTCCAACTATAAGAGGATAATCCCAGTGCCCAAAAAAATGTAAATGTATTGGAACGATTTGAGTAGGTGGATCAGTAAGAATATAGAGAGAGGTAAATACAACAGAAGTAACTGCAGATCAGTTCGGGACCGTTGGGCTATGGAGTCATAAGTATCGTGAATAATGAAGGAATTTAAACTACTTATCAGACAAAAGGATTTATGTGGTGATGAGGAGAAAGAAGACAAGAAATTTTTGAGTGATGAACCATGAAAGATGGGAAAGATGACAACAAATCCTCTATCACATCAGGAATCCATAGCTCAGAGAGATGCTACATCCATACAAGAAGAAAAACATGAAATGTTTGATGAACCATGAAATATGGGCATGATGACAACATATCGTCCATCACCTCAGGAATCCATAAATCAGAGAGATTACATCCAGAAAAGAAGAAAAATAGAAAATATATGATGAACCCTGAAAGATGGGCAAGATGACAGTGGATCCTCTACCACCTCAGGAATCCATAGATCGAAGAGATTACATCCAGACAAGAAGAAAAACATAAAATATCTAATTAACCATGAAATATGGGCAATATGATAGTAGATCCTCTACCACCTCAGGAATCCATATATCAGAGAGATTGCATCCAGACAAGAAAAACAGGACAACATGTAAACTAAGAAGACAATCTGATAAAAATGATTCCAAGGAATATTCAATAACATAATATTTACAATCCAAGCCCTCAAGCATACAAACTAAAAAATAAAGAGCACTGCTCCTAAAACTCTCTCGTCTCTCCAGCCTCTGAAAAACACCCCTTCTAAAATATTAAACTGATCTATTTATAATCAGATCAGTCTACAACTTCCAGGAGTGTTACATGGCCATATCATTCAAAGATTTTGTCTGTGCATCCTTCTGTCAAACTATGAGTGTTCTCCTGTCATATGCAAGCTTAGACCAGTATGGGTCTACAAGAAGAAACCATCCATCGTGGTACCTTGAGCTGACAACTTTGTCTCCTTGGCCATAGCTTCCATGCCTTCTATTTATGGACTGAGTTGAGGTTTCAGCTACCAGTCCCTTTCCATTAACTAAATCCTCCTTGGGATCGGAGCACAAATTAATGCTTAGGGGGAGGCCATGTGCTACCATCGGGTTTGACATTATATAAGAATGTAATTGTGGGGCCGTCAAAAGTGGTTTGGATCCACACCACTTTTGAGCCCGCAACTCACCACCTTCTGCCATGTAGCTCTTTCTCTATACCATGGTTTCAATTGCGGGAACTCTCAAGAGTTTTATTGTTCGAGCATGTTGTGTCCCCACAATGAAACATGGTCGTTGATCTGGTTACGATCTGTGATTTGGGAAAGCCCTGCTAATTTAGTGCCCCCGCTAAAGTTTATCCGCCTACCAACTTTAGGTTCATTCTAACCATGCTTGGAGATGGTGCTAATTTTGTCACTGAACAAGAACACTTCCTGGAGGATGATCTGATGTGGTGTCCTGACGTCACTATGATGATGTGTCATGAAAAGAGAGGTGACATGTGTCAGTGCCAAATGGATACCAGGTGTCATGACTGATGAGAGAGCCACATGTATGAACTGATGACTCCCGTGTACTTTGGCACTTCGGAGCTTGGAGGCAGTCTACATGTAGAGCTGGAGCTCCAAAGTGAACGATGATCGTCGATCTAAGGAGGAAATGCGACAATGATCTATGGACTCCGGGAGAAACTACTTTGGAGGAAAATGACAGCGGGGAAGTTGAAACTCCTGAAGTAAATATTGATCGTTCGTTCTGGAGTATGCATGGCGCATGATCTATAACTCTGGGGGAAAGTACTCCGGAGGAAATCGGGAGGGGAAGTATCGAAAATCCCGAAGCCCGAAGTCTCGAATAAAACTACCACCATTATATTTGTATGGACATGCGGTAGCGATCGATGGACTTCGGGAGAAAACACTCTGGATGAAAGAGAGAGGGGAGAAGCCGAAACTCCCGAAGTAAATCATGATCGCCTGATGGAGAAGGAAGTGTGGTGCCTGATATTTGACTTTGGGGATTCTGTTTGGCACTATACCTCATGCAACTTTGACATGCCGAATACACGTGAGCCATTGATCTAAACTGCTCCTGGGATCTCCGTCGTTGGAAAAATAAACCCGCCCGCTGCTTGTATTTTAAGCCTAAAATGGGCTTCTTTGAATGTTGTGTTTGGATGCTTCTATGCAACATAGGACTTGGTCATCCTGCAACCCTTTGACAACTTTATGTGATAACATTGGCTCCATAGGGGATGGCATTCTGCCCATGAGCCGCCAAGAATATGCATTTCCAGTGCCTTAGTTGTTGGGTTGTGGAGTCGAGCTCAGATACATTTGCTAAAGGAAACATGCTGACATGTACACTACTCTACTTACAAAAAAATAAAACAAACACACATGCTCCAAAATGAGATTATTTATGTACAATCCTAGACTAACTGATTTTTTACAATGTGCTAGGTGAAAGCAAACTTCCACCATAGCCACCCAAACTGCTTGGTAATATAATTGTCCTTTTCACTGCAAATGATTCACAAAAGGTAAGGGAAGTATGACAGAAGAATGAAAACATGTTTTGGAACACTGACCATACCCCCAAATGATGATAAGATGAATAATTTTGGAAATCTCAACCCCATATACAACCCCACGAGGTCTTAAAATTTATAATAAGGCATGCTCAACTGGTAATAAATTACCTCCTTTATTTCATCATTGCTCACCTATTTTTTTATGTTCTCAGAGTGTACAAGTGGATAAAGGATGGATTTAGGTTGGCTAATCCCAGGTGATATTTTCTCATTTACCAGTGTTGGACATGAGACGAGATGGACATTTAGCCCTTCATTTTCACCTTCATGGCCCTCCCAAAGATCAGGTTCATAATTATCATACACAGGAACCATGCTACAAGGTTCTAAAGGAGCCATGAAAAATCTATGCTCTTCATCATCTTCACTGGGATATTCATCAAAAAATGGTTGTTTTTGGTCATCATTTGAAACAAATTCTTCATCATAAGCAGGGCTTCCAAAAACATCTTCTTCAAGGACATGAATATCCTCTTCATTTTCTCCATAAGAGCAACAAACAACATTTTTCTTCAATTCTGAAAAGCTAGGAAAAAATAGAGAGAAATCTTCCCTAGTTCTTTTAACTAGCTTATCATCTATCTCAGCTTCGTAGTCAAGAGAAATATCTACTTCAAAATACACTTTCTCTTCGTCATAAGAATATTCAAAAGAGATATGTTGATCTTCATGAATATTTAAAACAAAATATACACCTGTTATGATTCCAGACGTTTCTATGTTATTTCTATCATAATGAATATCATTCAACACCCCATGATCTTCATGGTAAATGTTTTCTTCTACAATAAATGCTTCATCACAAATCAGGATTTCATGACTATAAGAATATTTATGGAGCAAAGAGAACTCATTACAACATCCCTCAAAAGGATGTTCAATTGGAAAATATTCTTTACAAAAGGAATTGAAAGCTACATGAAAGTATGTCAAAGAGATGATACTTGCAACTAGGAGAGATCTACACCAATCATGACCAATCCCCTCTAATGAATACCTGAAAATATTTATTTGAACATCTTCATGCACGATACAAATCTGATGAATAAAATCATGAAAATCCATCAAGTGTTCAGTTGGTTCCTCCCAGTATTCTCCTTGAAATTTAGGAAGGCTACTTTCCCATTCATCTCTACTAGGCACTGGATTAGGGAAACCAACTATCTTTGAAAAATCGCAGAAAACATACCTCTGAGCTAAAATCTTGTCCATTTCAATACAGTGGAGTCGCCAATAGATTTCCAAACAATGGAGTCGCCATGGTGAAATATGATCAGTCAAAATAATCTGTCCAACTTCAGTTCACCATCTAAAACTAGATCTTTTCATTATCGTTCTCCCAGGGAAGACATCTTCACTTCTATCCCCGACAACGACGCCATTAAATGTTAGCACCGAGAGTCACCCTCTGACTGCAAGAGGATAATCCTAGTACCCATCAAAATTTAAATGTATTGGAATGGTTTGAGTAGGTGGATCAATAATACTATAGAGAGAGGAAAAGACAACAAAAGTAACAACAGATCAGTTCGGGACCCTTGGGCTATGGATTCATAAGTATCATGAATAATAAAGGCATTTAAACTGCCTATCATACAAAAGTATTCATGTGGTGATGAGGAGAAAGAAGACATAA
>SNQJ01S0014979.1:0-19107 GCA_010110895.2 Picea sitchensis | reverse complement strand
GATGAACCATGAAATATGGTCATGATGACAATATATCCTCCATCACCTCAGGAATCCATAAATCAGAGAGATTACTTTCAGACAAGAAGAAAAACAGAACATATTTAATGAACCATGAAAGATGGGCAAGATGACAACATATCCTCTACCGCCTCAAGAATCCATAGATCATAGAGATTACATCCATACAAGAAGAAAACCAAAAAATATCTGATGAACCATGAAAGATGGGAAAGATGACAACAAATCCTCTACCGCCTAAGAAATCCATAGATCAGAGAGATTACATCCAGACAAGAAAAACATAACAACATGTAAACTAAGAAGACAGTCTGATAAAAACGATTCAAAATAATCTTCAATAACATAATATTAACAATCCAAGCCCTCAGGAATACAAACTGAAAAATAAAGAGCACTACTCCTAAAACTCTCTCGGCTCTCAAGCCTCTGAAAAACACCCCTTCTAAAATCTTAAATTGATCTATTTATCATCAGATTAGTCTACAACTTCCAGGAGTGTGACCTAACCATCTCATTCAAAGCTTTTGTCTGCGCATCCTTCTATCATATTGTGTCTATTCTTCTATCATACACAAGCTCAAACGAGTATGGATCTACAAGAAGAAAGAGTCCATCATGGTACCTCAGGCTGACATCTCTTTCTCCTTGGATATAGCTTCCACACCTATTTATGGATTGAGCTGAGGTTTCAGCTACTAGTCCCTTTCCATTAACTAAATCCTCCTTAGGATTAGAGCGCAACTTAATGCCTAGGGGGTGGCCACATGCTACTTTCAGATTTGAAATTATATAAGCACGTGATTGTGGGGTCGTCAAAGGTGGTTTGGATCCACACCACTTTTGAGCCCGCAACTCACCACCTTCCACCACATAGCTCTTTCACTATACCATGGTTTCAATTGTGGGACCGCTCAATAAATTTATCGTTCGAGCATGTTGCGTCCCCGCAATGAAACATGGTCATTGATCTGGTTGCGATATGTGATTTGGGAAAGCCCTGCTAATTTAGCACCCCCGCTAAAGTTTATCCACCTGCCAACTTTAGTATCATTCTAACCGCGCTTAGAGATGGTGCTAATTTTGGTGTTGAACACAAACACTTTTCAAAGGATGATATGACATGGTGGCCTGACGTCTCTATGATGACATGTCATGAAAAGAGAGGTGACATGTTTTAGTGCTAGATGGATTCCAGGTGTCATGGCTGATGAGAGTGCCACATGTCTAAACTGATGACTGCCACGTACTTTGGCACTTCATAGTTTGGGTGCAGTCTATATGTATAGTTGGAGATCCGAAGTGAACAACGACTGTCGATCTGAGGAGGACATGTGGTAGGGATCTGTGGGCTCCGGGAGAAACTACTTCAGATGAAAATGAGAGCGGAGAAGATGAAACTCCTGAAGTAAATATTGACCATCCATTCTGGAGGATGTGTGGCGCTTGATCTGCAACTCTGGGGGAAAGTAATATGGAGGAAATCGGGAGGGGAAGTCCCAACACCCCTGAAGTCCTGAAGAAAACTACCACTGCTAGATTTGGATGGACATGTGGTAGTGATCGGTGGAATTCAGGAGAAAACACTTTGGATGAAAGCGAGGGGAGAATATGAAACTCTCGAATCCCGAATTCTCAAAGTAAATCATGATCGTCCGATGGAAAAGTGTGTGTGGTGTCTGATATTTAAATCTAGGGATTCTGTCTAGCACTAGACCTCGCACAACTTTGAAATTTAGAATACTCGTGAGTCGTTGATCTGAACTGCTCCTAGGATCTCCGTCGTTGGAAAAATAAACTCATCCACTACTTGTATTTTAATCCCGAAATGGGATTCTTTGAATGCTTCGTTTGGACACTTCTGTGCAACAATGGACTTGGTCATCCTGCAACCCTGTTGGTAGCCAAATATTCATGTCAATTTTATCATTATAAAATGTCGTCTTAATGGGATAAAATTTTCTGTAGCTGCCTCCTTCTCCTTGCAAAGATTTCTATCATCTTTTGGTTTTGAAAAGATTCGTTTGATTAGCTATGTGTATGAGTTCATTTATCATTTCTCTTATTCAATTTCATGACTGTAAGAATGAAATTATAATAAGCTTTGGTTTGAGGGAATCATACAGTTTGTGGACTTTCCTTTTTATAAATTGGATAACACCTAAGGGCATCTAATATTTTCATAAACCTTTAAAGATTGTAAACCTATCATATTATTGGTTGATCCCTTACCATAATGCATGATTTATCCACTTTGGGGTTATGACTTAGGAATTCCATTACTTGATGATTTTTTATTTTCACATTAACATATCCACGATAAAGCAACAAACAAAAACTTTGGTTTATTTTGAAATATGAATCCTATATTTTCTAGTCATTTCACAGTCTCATCATCCTAGTACAAGACTGACAGTCATACCTTCAAACATTACTCCTTAGTCCCACTAGCATAGGCATGCATTCATTGCTTCAAGTGGTAAGTTTTCATTCTTGGGTTTGGCATTCATTTCATAGAATGGTTTTCGTTCTGTGTGTCCTCTGGTTTAGTATCCACTCAATGCTCCAAATGGTTGCTATGGTGGATTTTTGAAGCCTTAGGTATCGAGTTTCTTCCAAATATACAAACCTCAACCTATATTTTGTGTGTTTTCAAACACACCTCACACTTCACTACTCTTGTTGTTTATGTGTGACCATATTGATGGCGTCTATGGTGAGGATCGAGCCCAATGGCTCACAGGATCTCCTCTCACATGATGATGCCATGAGCGACCTTGTGTCTCATGGATGGGATGGGCTCATAAAAATACTTGAGGGTTTCAACCTCAAAGTGGCTCAAGCCTTTGCCCAGACTTTCGATGGCGCCAGGGATAAAATTGGGGATTTGCAGTTAGAGGTGACCGAGGGTTCGATTGCAGAGGCTACTGAATTTCCCCAAGACGTACCTTGTTGGTTTAAAAACATGAAGTTCGAAGGCATCCCATGGCACTCACTGATGGCTTCCAAGAAATCACATTATAGTGCAAAAGGTACACCCATTGTTCTATTTAAACCATGATTCCATGGCTTGTTGTTGATGCTTAAGCAACGTATTACTCGTAAGGGTAGATACGGTCTGGTATTCCTGTATCATGTTCATTTATTGATGGTATTTATAGGTTTTAATTTGAATATGCCATTTTATATACTTAGGAGCCTGCAAAAAATGGCCAAATTCTAGCAGAGACAAAACTTAAATGCCCAGTCTAGTCTGTTCCATCATGGCCTCATCTAAATTCTGGTGATTTCGAAATTGTATAAAGATGGGAATAGTTGGCATGATTTCGTGTATAGAAATGGGTTTTCCCTACCTGAAAACGTGATAGACTTACCTCTACATTTTAATGAATCTCTCAGTCCTTATCGATCAAACCCATCTATGGAAAATATACATGTCAATCTACAAGAAACCTCTATTGTTCTCTAGAATCCATCCAAAGGAAATAAATCGAGATGAAATTGTATTCCCAGGAAATCCTTAGAAGAGGTTTTGGATGATATTAAGGATAAAATCCTTACTGTTCCTAATCTTGAGCCAATTCAGGTTGATTTAAATATTAAGAAACGAGGTAGGTGAAAGAAATGGAAAATTCTAGACATCAATTTAAAAAATAAAAGACCTGGTCGACTTATATCCAGAACAATAAGAAATCGACAATGTGATCATGAGAAACCAATCCCTGTGATTGAGGTCGATGATTGATTTTTTGAGGATGATATTGATGATCAAGTTGTCGAGGATGATATTGATGACCGACTCCCTAGGGACGATATTGATGCCGATAGACCACAGTTCTTTTTCGTATCGAATCTTCCCCCATTCTTAAAGAAACATGAGGGTTTTTTAGGTATACAACATGATCTAAAACAAATCATGGAATAGGTTAAATTGCCCTCTATTGATTAGGCTTGACCTTTACCTAGAATATAACCAGTGCATTGCGAAAATTGTTTCGATTGGATTGAAAGATATTATCGGGATGTCCCCTACCTACAGGCATAATTGAACCAAATGGTCTCCTGAAATTCAATGCTTGAGAGGGAGAACAATGAACTTAGAGTCTGCATTCGATCGAATGTACACAGGGCTAAAAAACGTATTAAGCGATCTAGGAATGTGATCATCAAAAATTCGACAAACTTCAATACCATTATAAATTCAGACATGTCTGATGCCTCTTTGTCAAATTTCTGAATTGGTAAATATTTGGTTTGTTTTTTTTACGATTTGATTATGTTTGAGAAATAATAGTTAGCTTCATTTTGTATTTTATTGTTATTTTGAGACTAGCTATAGAATCGAAAGATTCTATAGCCAGTCTGTTTAAATTATTTGTTTGGATTATTATCTAAATTTTGATTTCATTTTATTATTTCAGGTGAGCAGCAGATTGGTGTGATATGATTAAGGAAAAGAGTCATGGGATTAGCGTTTATTAGACTAATAATTTTCTGTTTTGAAAAACAATGTTTATTAATGTAAATGTTTTTGACTAAAAGACTCCAACAAAATTATCTTTTTGTTATTTTATTTTAGTAAAAAACTTATTTTAAGAAAGATCTGCCTATATCTTGCATGATGGGAGGAACATATCAGAAACTTGTTTAAATAGCAATGTTTGCCCAGTGATTAGAGGAAAGTTTTCCTGGACCATAGAATGGACATATATTTTTGAAATTATACGAGAAAGTAGTTTTGTATTTGGCTTTAGACCCGTGTAAACTGTGCAGTGTTTTTCCATTGCCTTCTCATGTAATTTCTTGATAAGAAATTTTATCTGTGTCGAATTAGCTGTAGTATTTTCTTCACATAATATTTTCTATCATGTTTTCCTTTATGTTGTTCATTATCTTTTGGTCTAGTTTATACCAGTGATTGATCATCTATTTTAGTATTTTTAATTTATGTCTGATACTAAATGGTTGATAACACCATTACCGAGGGTTGAGATTTATTTCATTCTCAGTTATTGGATATCTCAAGGTTACATGATATATAGTTATTTATCTTTCTGTTGTCATAAACTCGCTCTAGAATATGAAACACTTCCTTGAATTTCTTCAGGAAGTATTATGCTTGTTTCTGTCATAGGTTTTCACTTGACACAGGACAAGAGGAGCTCACACAAACGTAGAGAGACGATTTTAGTGTATTATTGTTGATCAGCTAGAGGTTGGTCAATGTATTATTATTTAAGTTGTTTATATATGAATGAATAATGATTGAATTATTTAGACGTTAATTAACTTTGTCTATTATCGTTATTTCATTACAATCATATTCATTCTTTGTTTACTAGTTTGATATTTAGAGTATTAGAATAAGTTTGTTTATACTTTATCATGTTTAGATACATTATGTTAAACAATCACTTTCACAAGGCTTTGCTCAAACCTTGTAAACTGTATATAACCATTGTACATTAACAGTCTCAGTTGAACATTTGTAATTAAGGTGTTGATNTTTTTAGAATTTTATCTTTAGTTAGTTCACTTCCTTTAGTTTTTTTTACGATCCTAGTTGGATAGCGGAGCCATAAAACCCATCAGGGTAGATCATACCAAACGACTTGGGTTGAATAGACAACCCCGGTCCAGATCTATCCCTCCCATTGACAATGTGTCACAAACTCCCATCAACAAACCCTTTGACATATTTATGTGATAAAAGTCCCCATAATCTTGTTACAGCTACTAATGCAGGGGGCATCCTACCTCCTCTCCCACCTTCACCAGTTAGGACCATAGTTGTCTCAACTCCCTCAATTTCAGGAAATGGTATGATACCTTTAATGGCTTTGACCGTTATTTTGTTTACTCAGAGTGCGACGAGTGCTCCCTTCTCATATGGGATGCCTGGCTCTGATACAAACTTGGTTCTTACTTATTCTACCTTACATACATGGGTCTAGGGGTAGGGAGCTCAAACGCTCTCGTGCAAGGGTCAACCATGGGAACTACTGTCCCATTTAATGTTATCCCTTATAGTGGATGTCATATACCTCCTTCGTCCCCTTCGCTCAGTGGTTCTTTTGAGCAGTCGATCGTGTCGAATGATAATTATAGCTTGTTTGGTGGAGGAATTTTAGGACCTTCATCTTATACAACGTCGATGGGATCTATGTCGTTCTCTTTGTTGGGTTCATTTGGGAACAATTTTTTCTCTCCGATCTCTTTATCAACAGGGGGAAACCCCAACTTTGGCCAACTTAACCCGGTGCAAGGTACTATTCCTTCACATGGAGCGACGACTGGAGTTTACTCCACATAGGGTATTTGGAATCATTGGTAGGGATCAGTTCCCTCACAAGGGATGTTGGTCAGGGGAAACCCCTTCCCTACTCAATGGAACCCCAAGAAAGGCTCTGTACCCATGCCCATCGGATCGGCTAGGGGTATCCCCTTCCAAGGTCCTTGAAACACAATGTAGGGAGAAATACCTACACAAGCTATGTCATCCAATTTCGGGATTCATTTGATGACACCTCAATAGATGTAGTTTCCCTTTGATGGTCGAGGTCATGGTTTCTACCAAAACCCTGGCCAACAATCCAAATTTTCCTGGAAACCTGGTGCCAATCAAAATCCAAGGCCCTCTTTTCCTACAAATAATTCAAAATTGAAACTACCCTTTCTGGGAACTTTACATCTGCAAGACTTGTCAAGATTATTGAATAACTTGATTTGTCATGATTTGCATTGGCCCCCCATGCCGACTAAGTTTCTTTTGTATATTCCAAAATTTGAGGGAAATACTAGCGAAGATCTAGGTGATCATGTGACTACCTTTCACTTATGTTCCTCATAAAACTCACTGAAGGACAAATTTTTCCAGTTGCGCATTTTTTAATGCACTCTTATAGAGGTGTTGCGAAGTGGTATATTGAGCTTGATGGCTCAAGGTGCTCTTACTTCAATGACTTGGAGATGGTTTTCTTGAACCATTTCCAATTACTTGTGAGATACAATGCTGGCACAAAATTGTTGGCCAACTTTGAGAAAACCAAGGCCGACCACATCTCTGATCATATCCGAGAATGGCAGCATATAAATAGCTTAATTAAGGTCAAGGTCCCTCCTGATTTCTTGCTTGAGTGGTTCTTGAAGTCTTTGGTGCCCTATGTATCCAAGGACATAGTGACTTCCAGAGTTTTTTTAGAAGAGGAGGTGATTATGAGAGACCAATAGCTTGAAATGATCTACTCTCAGTCTAGCATGATCTATGATATCTTTCCAGATGCACCGCGGTATACTCTCTATAAGGCCAAGAAAAACTATGGGCCCCATTCCGATGGAATTGTAGGCTCAACACAAAGCAATTCCATGGACCTGTTGTCAAATCAGGTGCAACAATTTTCATTACAATAGACTGTGGCTAGTCAGAATCTGATTTTGGCTATTCCCCCTACCTAGACGTCAGATGTACACAATGTGCATTCGACGAATCCCAATTCCAACCAACAGACCGGGGGAAAGAAGAAACAACGGAATAACAAGGGTAAAGGGGATAAAAAGGCTACCAATAATGTTGTTGGGGGGAAAACAGAGAAGAAGAAGTCAAAGTATCTATGTAATCTCTACACGAAAGACTACCCGACTCACTTGTGCCCTCAACTCATAGAAGCCCAAAAGATATTAGCACAACAAAATCCTATTGTGATGACAAACCCTTTTCCACAAGGGAAAAATATGGCTCAAGATTTTGCATCCATGAGCACGACATGGGACAGTCAAGGACCCCTTGTGCCTACCAATAAAAACCCGGCTATGAATAATTATATGATGAATGTCGAAGCTCATCTATCAACCAGGACCAGAGACTACCGAATGTTATAATCTACCGAGAAGGGAAAAGAAGCCACTAACCCATCAAATCCTCTCCAAATTGAGAAGGTGGTGGAAGAAACAATGACTTGCATCCCTAAAGGTTTGTTTAAAAAGGTTTCTCATAATCCAAATGAGAGGGTCGCTTAGAACTACTCCATTATAGAATATCTGGCATAGACCCCTTGCGCGATGTCCACTCTAGAAGTCCTCCATAGTTTCCCCTCACAGAGAAAAGCTATTTTGTCCGCATTGGGAGCAACGGAGACTAGTAACCTAGGAGTGATTGTTTTCAATCCAATCGAATTAAAACCCCGTCTTCCTCACCATGTTGCCTTTCAGATAGCAGTGGCTTACACCACAAAATATTTTACATGAAACATTTTCTATACAGTGGTTGATGAGGGTGCCTCAATTTGCGTGACGTCGTTAGCATGTTGGAAGGCCATTGGCCAGCCTAAGTTGTCTCCGTCACCTACGTTGCTTATGGATTTTGACGGTCAGTTGTTTAGACCATAAGGAATAATTTCTTCCTTTCCCATGCAGTTGGGAGGTAAAACTATGTGTGTCGAAGTTGAAGTCATCGATGCACCTCTTAATTATAGCCTGTTGTTAGGAAGAACTTGGACTTATGCGATACATGCGGTGGTTGCTACGGTTTTTTGGGTCAGATTGTGACCATCAACCAGTTGTCCTTCTCTCTTCCTGACACTTCATCGGGGGATTCCATGGTCTCGATGATTGATAATCCATAGCCTGGCACTGTCAACTTAGGTGTCTATTTTTTTCCATCATTGATGGGAACCTTTGATTACCCTCTGCATTCTAGCGATGTAAGGCTTATATCAGTTGTTATCAACCAGCTGAGCGATGCAATTTTTCAAGTGTCGTCATTTCGAATGAGATACTTTAACGATATGTAAAATTTACCTTCCACATCAGCCTCGATGGAATGGATAGGACATCATGGCATGGCCATGCCCTTATCCGCAGCTAAGGTTGTGTACAACATTGTCCAACAAACTTCAACCAACCTCAATTCGGCTCCCTCACAGGAGTTAGATCTAGTTCTCGAGCCTATTTGGGCTCAATATTATCTTTCCATTCAAGATTCTTTAGACTTGGTCTTTCCCTCTAACAAGTTGATTCTCGAGGTGATTATTTTTCCTTGGGGTACCTTCGCGTATCATAAGATGCATTTTGGCTTGAAGAATGCTAGAGCCACCTTTCAATGGGCAATGTCGTTCTCTTTTCATGACCTGAAATAGATAGTCGAGTCATACCTTGATGATCTAGCATCACGTTCTCGCAAGATATCTGATCATCCCGCCCATCTACGATTAATCTTTGAATGATGTTGCTACTATTGGATTCACTTGAATCCTAACAAGTGTAGTTTTTGTGTGACATCAGGTTTTATTTTAGGTTTTATTGTATCGATAACATGTATCATGGTAGATCCTCTCAAGGTTGAGGCAATAGTTCAATTTCCTCCCCTGTGCATGATACCCCAGCTTCAGAGCTTACAGGGGAAAGCGAATTTTCTTCAGCATTTTTTCGTGAATTACGCCGAGATCACTAAAGGGTTTTTTCATCTTTTGAAAAAATGGGTCCCATTCTATTGGGATGAATATGCTCAGCACTCCTTTGAAGAGTTCAAATGTGCCTTGATGTCTTCCCCTTTGCTTCGGCCTCCTAATTGTAATAGATATTTCTTGTTGTATTTGGCTATTGTGGAGTCAACCATCGACATGGTATTGGTTCAAGAAGATGATATGCTTGAAGAGAATGTTATATATTACCTTATCTGAGGCCTAGTTGGACCGAAAATCAACTACTCTCATGTTGAAAAACTTGCTTTGGTAGCTATCCATGCTGTCCAATGGTTCTGTCACTACATTTTGCTTCGCAAGACCACCTTCATCATCATAATCAACCCTTTCCAATATGTGTTAACATGACGGGTCATTGGCGGAAAGATTAGTAGATGGATAGTCATATTAGTGGAATTCGACTTGGATTGTGTTTCCATGAAATCTAAAAAGTCATTGGTCTTTTTCGAACTCATATTGGAACTTCGGGTCAAGTCTAGTGATATCATGCCCGAAGAATCACCTATTAATGGAAATATTTTTCTAATTCCATCTTTACCCCTGGTATGAAGATATACTTGTGTATCTCCAAAATTTGAAGTGCTCCGCTTTTTCTTCCCGCAATGAGCGTCAACGAATTCGACATCAGGCACGAAACTATCTTATCCTCGATGACACATTGTATTGTTGAGGTGTAGATTTAATTCTCTGGTGATTCCTTGCCCACAAAGAAGCAGAGATCGTTTTGAATGACTGTCACGCCGGAGCATGTGGAGGTAATTTGCCTGGGTTTGAAGCAACCCAAAATATTCTACATGCAGGTTACTTATGGCCCTTGTTAATCAAGGATTGCATAGAGGCAGTCAAGAAGTGCCACCCATGCCATATATTTTGTCGGAAGATGTGGGCACATCCTGCTCCTATGTTTCTAGTTATTGTTGTTGGTCCTTTCACCAAGTGGGGGATTGAATTTACTACATGTCACCCAGCCTCAACGAGGGGGCATCGTTACATCATAGTAATGGTAGACTACTTCACGAAGTGGGTCAAATATATGCCAACATTTAACAATGACTGTGAAACATCAGCTCTTTTCATATTTAATCGGATAGTAGCAAGGCTTGGTATCCTGAAGGAGATTGTCACTGACCATGGTAGCCACTTCCAAAACAAAATGATCATTGAATTAACGTCTAATCTCAGGTTCAAATAGGAGAATTTGTCACCTTATTACCTGCAAGCGAATGACCAGGTTGAAGATGTGAATAAATCCCTCAAGACTATTCTTCAGCGAACGATCAATTATGCCAAGTCGAATTGGAATTTTATGTTGTATTCAGCGTTGTGGGCCTACCGAATGTTTGTGAAGACTGCCACCAGTTTTTCACCTTTTCAACTTGTATACAGTCTGGAAGCAGTCTTACCTATTGAATGTTAGATTCCTTCTTTAAAGTTGGCAGTGGAGTTACTGTCTGGCACTTCACCACTTGAGGAACACCTTCTATATCTCAAGCATCTCGATGAGCAACGTTGTGATGTAGCCTTAGCCAATGAGGCTCATATGAAACGAGTCAAGTGTCAGTACGATCGATCCATTCATCCTCAGAGTTTCTTCGAAGGTGGTCTTGTCCTAGTATATGATCAAGACAAAGATCCCCTAGGGGCAGGAAAGTTCAAACCCATGTGGTTCAGACCGTTCATTGTGAAAGAGGTCTTGGAGAAGGGCGCTTATTGTCTGGTTTATTTTGAGGGAAATGCCTTGGAACATCCTAGAAATGGGCTCTACCTTAAGAAGTACTACTCTTAGGTTGGTCACCTGGGTGAATACTTGTATATATGTATAGCCACTTATACATTTTTCATCTTTTTTTGTTTTGTGGACATGTAGTTATTCATGTCTTTTGTTTTCACTGTGGAAGATGTCAAGTGAATCAGAGGTTTATTTTGGGTTTGCAGATAGGGCTAACCGACACACTCAAAGACTTTCTTCCATAACTTGGGTGATTTTCACACCTAGGGGCCAATTGCTATCTTTTGGAGGTATTTTTATAGGCGACGCTACAAACAATGTTGTCGAATACAACGTAATGAAAGAACTGCTTTGTGATGCTTTATCACATGGAATTTCTCACCTCTGGGTCTACCTATATGCTCAACTAGTTGTGTCCCAGTTAAATGGGGTTTACCGAGTTTATTATCCCACTATGAACCGACGATTCCTTAGGGTACGTCTCTTATAATGATCTTTCGATTACATTACGTATATCCATGTTCCTAGGATATTTAATCATCTAACAGATACTCTAGATAATCATGTTTTATATTGGCATGTTTCTCACATATAAAAAGAAAAGCACACACATACACATGTAAATACATTTGTAAAAATTTTCATCCATAAGACAATAAATATATATGTGTGTGTGTGTGTGTGTGTGTGTGTGTGTGTGTGTGTGTGTGTGTGTGTTTGTGTCCAAAAATAGTGTCATGAGTACATAGGTGGGCATGAATTCCTCAAAATTCATCAGTCTACATCATTGGGCTTATGCCCTCAAAAAATACATATAGTACAAAAAGTTCCTCAACACATCAATGCTCTAATGCTATCTAAGGATGAGTCCTATTGGCCCTATTATAATGCACAATGAATTTCTCCAAATGTTGGAACAACTGGACCCAAGTCTGAGGCACCCCTACTACATGTGGAAACATAGTCAGGGGGATATCCTCGATCTCAGCCATAGGAACGACATGAGTGAGCACAGTGAGGTTGCGCTCCAATAGTCACAAGACTCTGTCAGCCTCTCTGGTTGGGGGTCCCCCTGCAGCTGCTGGTCCTCCTGTCACTGTTGGTCCTACCTAAGGTCAAGGAAGTTGTCATGTCCTCGTGAAATATGCTGGTATATAGGCCCCAGATCTGTACATAACATATACACAAGTCAGTAATCTATACACGCATAAAAAGGATAGATATGAAAATTAAAAGTTAAATAAACTTTAAAATTTATTTTACCTATATCGCCTCACTCCTCGTCGGGAGGCACAGGAATGTCTAGGTATTTGGTGAAGTTGATCCTTTCATATGGGTAATCCTCGATCACCAGGATCTAACGTGCCCACTAGTCAAAAAACTTGTCGTCAACGGCCTCTATGGTCCTCCCTCCACCCTGTCTAGGCAACAATGCTACCCACCTTCTCACTGCTGGGAATGAGGCTACATGCCCCAGTACTGTCTCTCTGGGACTGATATTGGGCACCCTCTCAAAGAAGAAGGAGCACAAGATAGTACCAAACCCAAAGTTCTTGTTGGTACGCCACTGACTGTTGTAGGAAAATTCCCCTGTGGACAAGGAAATGTCCTCTTAGATCCTAGACCCCTATGACCAAGACAGAAAAATGCTAACATTGGACACTAACATTCCTTTAAATGTAGCTAAACTATTGAAAGGAAAAAAAGGAAGAAAGTATTATGTACCCTTTTTTTGAAGCTTGTCCTTGCTTGGTCCAAGATGAACTTGATCTTTAGGCCTTTTAATGAGATCTGCAACTAAATAGACAACAAAGACAATGCATGTTTCCTATTCTACCAAGATTAGTTTAAACTAGATTTGTCAAGAAGAGACAAGCCTATGCAATCATATACAAACTTGAAGGAAACATGCCAAGCATATATTAATGGGAACATAACAAGGTACTTACAATCTGTAGATGCATATGCAACAACCTCACCAAGTCTTCCTTGTCCAACCCATTTCTCGAAAGATCCACGATCAGAATGACAATACTTTTAGTTGATATTCTCCTCCTTTTCACCATGAGAATACCTCCTTTTATAGGCTTTGAGAGGCTCAAAAACCTTAGTTATATTTGGAATAATTTGAGGATATGACTCCATTAGTTGTCATATCTCCCTTAGATATAGCCTAAAGCTTGGATTTGAGCCAAACCAACTTGTATCATTTCTAGTTGTCCTTAGAGATAAGGGGGATTTCTTCCCAATATTCTCTCAACCAATCGATGCTCCCTCAAAGCTGGCAACAGAGCACTATAGTGCTCCCTGCTAAGTGGACAAGGAGTGCTAGCACTCCCTACATGTGAGTAGGGGAGCATTGATCTCCAAAAATTCGTTTAAGATGATAATTTCCCAAGGAAAAATATTGTGTGAGCTTGCCAAATGATGTGTTTTCCTCTTCTAACATGTCTTAGAGGGTGTATCAAGTTTTCTTATGGTGTCATCCGCAATGCGACACATGGAGGATGAAAATACGACATTTGTGACACTTTCAACACTTATGATAATGATAATGGGACATTATCGAAGTGAGGAATTTTGACATGTAACAGATTTCCCCCCAAAGTGAAAGGTCAGAAGATGGAAGCTAATGACTGAAGCGCTTTGTTTATTTTCAAAGAAAGGGTATGGAATCGTAGAACCTAGTAGAAGCTACAAACAACCATCAAACAAATGTTATCATACATTTCAAACCCAAGGCAGGAATACCTATGCTTGAGTGACAAAGGACTTAAGGTATGGCCGCCAACAAATACATTGTGGATCCATAATGATATTGACTAAGGGTATAGCCACCAAAGATACAATGTGGATCTATTACTCCATGACATGAACTGATTGTAGCCACAAGAAATAAACAATGGATCTACGAGATGATAAAACATAGCCACGGACCAATACAAAGTGGATCTATGTGACAGTATATTAGTATGCTCAAAAGATCTCCTTTATAGCCTGGGAAAGCAAATAACAAAGTGAAATATCAACCTAGGGTCTTCATCCCAATGTCGATGTAGTATGAATCTATCCATGCGAATAAATTTTTTGATGTTGAACATGGTAGAAACCACTTGATTATAGGTCAATGAGGTAAACCATTAACAAGTCCGAGGGAAAACACCAGTGATGTCAATGACTCCCAAGGTACCCTAGTAAAATCCAATGAATGTGAATAAATGAGTTGAAGTCAAACATTTGTGGATTCATCCGATTAGAGGTCAATGATGTAAACCCATTGTCGGAGGTGAGGAGGCCTTCCATTGAGTCATGCAGGTCCCAATTTACTAATTGGTTTCTAAGTCAAATTCCTAGATGATGTATTGAAGTTGACAGGAAAAGACTCGTCGAAGGAGGGCCTTGATGTATCCCCCATCATCGACACAAAAATGACATAGAGATGTAATACGGTGAATCAAATGAGTATGTATTGACAAAGGTATTGAAAATGGAAATTTGTGATGGTTGACATTTGATGCGGATACTTCCCTTGAACACTAAGGCACAACATGACTCGACAGCATAAACATAACATGGACCAAAAAATAATGTGGTGGATACTGTGACATTCATCGGGTGACCCAAAGGAGTGAAAATACTCAGGGGATTGGTTCAGTGCAGAGGTTCGGTGGGTTATCCAAGTGTTCAAGATGTAGGCAAAAACAATGTGTCGTGTTCAAGGGTGACTTCAAGAGTGACTTGTGAAAATTATAAAAGATAGCTTGGCTTGCTTCCTTCAATGTTTTCCCCCATCCAGATAGACAAGTACCTCTTTTTGTTTTTACGAGCTCGAGGAGGATAACACATGCTTGATATAACTCACCTTCGGTAAGTCCCTCTTCCTTTGTTTAATGAATTGGAAGAAGTAAGGGTTTGATCCCATATGGGCCCTTCAATGTGTGATTTTAACGAGTCCAACGAAGGAAAACTCGGTGGTTTTTCATGTTTATAGAGTTTGAAAAGAACTTAAAGGTGAATCCAGGGTTGTCCTTTTTCGTAATTTTAGTCTCCAAAGTCCAAAAAAGAGATAAACTGCTACTCGAGAAATGACCTTTCAAAACATTTTAAGCGAGTGTGAAAGGAAGCAAGATCACTCGGCAATATTTTGATGTTTAGAGAGTTTGAAAAGAGATTAAAGGAGACTCTAGGGGTTTCCTTTTTCGTGTAACCTTTACGAGTCCGAAAAAGTGATAAAAGTCTACTCGGTTACACTCTCATGCTTTTTTGAGCGCGAGAAAGAACAAATACTGTGTTCGTCAGTGTTACAAGGTTTTTTGAAAAAGATATTGCTTCGAAGCCTGCAAATATAGACAATCCTGCACACAGGGTATTAGTGACTCCTCAAAATAGATTAAAAAACCCAATAAAAACTTTATATTAACAAAGATCAACCCTATAATAGTGAAATAGGGTTAGAAATTTCAGTCACCATTTGATTTTTCACCAATTTCTTCTAGATTTGGAATTTTCAACCTTTGGAGGGTGATTTTCAAGATGAAAGCATGGGAGCTGTGATTGACCGTTTCTGATTCTGTCTAGACCAGGTTGGTCGCCTTACCATTTCAATCATTTTTCATGGTTTAAAATTGTGTTTTAGTTTATTTTCAGGGTGTTCTGAGCTCCTTAGGAAGCCCTAGGCGTCGAACTGGATCGACGCTCCCTCAAAGGGGTGAGGGGAGTGTCGATCGAGTTTTTAGTGCCCTGGTGCACGTACCTAGGGAGCGCTAGAGCTATGTGAATAAGCTTAGGGGAGTGTCAGTGCAAAACCAAAATATTTATTGCTTTTTAGGCTAGAAATACACATTTTTTTGCTATAAGAAATTGACTAAAGGCATTTAAATGGTTGTATTTGTAGTTTTCATGGATCATAGCCATGATTGAATGGAAGGAAAGAGAACATGAGTTCGACAATATTTCCGCACTGCAACACCTTCAAGCAAGGGATGCTTTGAGAAACCATGGTCTCCTCAAGTACTTCAAACTACAGAAAATGAAGAAAGAGGTTTTGTTACTTGAGTACCTGATTGGATTATGGGATGATGCCGAACATGAATTTCGTGTTGGATTACTGAGAGGGTGGGTGAATCAGTAATAGAGAAATTTAATCCTTTTTAACCATATAATCCAAGTGTTATATCAATGTAGCATTATCATCCAATAAATGCATAGTAAATAAGAAATGAACAAATGAACAATCATACACATACACAATACACTAGTTTTTTATGTGGAAATCCAAAGCAAGAGAAAACCACATAATGTTTTTTCTTATATGTCTTGAAGAATTACATTCATTGGAAGCACCAAATTCCTTCGTTTTCCAGCTGCAATTGGAAGGAGGCCCCAACCCCCTAGTTTCTCAGGATACAAATTGAGGGAAGATCCAACTCTCTAATTCTTTGGCTACAACCAGAAGGAGGCTACAACCCCTTATGTTCTCTAGCTACAACCGGAAGGTGGCTACAACCACCTGTCCTTTCCCTGTACAACCGCCCTGACATATAAGTAGAATTATGGAACCATTGTCACACTATCACTATGGGATATACTGCTGTAAACCTGTACCAATAAACCTACACCAAACAACCTATACCAATAACCTGAACCATGCATCAACCTGTAATCAAACTATACCATAAACAAGTGCATCAGCCATGCACCAACCTATACCAAACAACCTTTAATCAACTTGTACGATAAACGAGTGCATCAACCATGCACCAACCTGTACCTCAACTTGTCATCATGAATAAGTGCATCAACCATGCACCAAACCTGTATGAATAACCTGTCACAACAACTTGTCCAAACAACCTATCACAACAACCTGTCTCATCAATCTTATCAACCAAATCATATCTACTCACCAAGATCAATCACCAAGACAACTCTCAAAGATGTGCATCAATCAACCATAACACAATAACTCATAATCATCACCAAGATCAATATGTGCTTCTAATAATATACCAATACAAGTGCCTGAAACATGCTGCATCATCCATAAACCATGTGTCCAACAATACTACTAACAAGTGCCTCAATCATGTACCAAGTATGTACCAATCAATTATCAACTACTCATCAACTATGACTCATCAATATGTACCAACATCATCAACTATACACCTCGTAAATGTGTACCAAATCTCATCAACTACTTGTCTCAACCATGTACCCAACATGTACCTCAACTAAAATCTCTCATCAATTTCATCATCCAAATATTGGTATAGAATTTGTAATAGACTACGGTGTATATGATGACATACACCGCAAACCTTCCTTAACTTTAACAACAAGAGACTAGCATTTTCATCCACACTTTAGTCTCACATAACTAGTTTTGTATTAGTCCAACAACCTAACTTGAAATAATCATAAATATGTACTGTAATGAATAAAGATATGAAAATGGTACACAATTTTTCTTGATTATTGTTGTAATTCCTCCGGTGTCACTACTTGGAACCTCTCGGAAAATGAGTTTTAGAAAAAATGGCATACCTTATTTGAATTATGGCTTATTCACAGGGGTGAATTTGTGTGCCCACGCCGCGAGAATAATTTTTGTATGGATCTGAAAATTTTACCAAACATACCACGGTACGTATTCTAACAAACACTTTCTGCAGTAATTTTGGATGTATGAATAAGTTATGACGTTTACCAAAAACATTTGTTTTAGACTAGTTTAGGACTAGCCACAAACTCTATTTTCACGGTGTGTAACTCCAAAAAAAAAACCCGACCCACAAGCTGAAATTTTTACCAAAGATACTTGGATATGTTTTCTCAAAGTCATATCAATTTCGCAATTAGAATAATTATATAAAAATTATTTTGAAAATGGTGAGATGACCTCTAAACAACATACCTTGGAAAGCATCATCAAAGAATTTATCCTCCTTGAATTTCAGCCTTCTTTACTTCGCCTATATGATTTGACTTATATAATATCATTTAGTTACCTGAGTCTTGTAGATATTCAATATGCTCCAAAGCATTGATTAAAATGAAGAGCCTTGCCTCTTATTTATACTCATGTACACCTTCCTCAAGGGATTACCTTTTAATCATGGTAACCCACTTTCCTTATTTTAGGGTTAACCAGCATAACCACTTGTCCAATTAGTAATTTATCCATTAAATTTATTATTTAAATAATAGTTATTTGTATCCACTTTGACTTCAGAGTACGCTTATCACTTCACTTTACCTCAAGGGGGTTACCTTCTAACCATCTTAAACCAAACCACTTGTCCAATTAGTAATTTATCCATTAAATTTATTATTTAAATAATTTATTTTGTATCCACTTTGAAATATAGTACACTTATCACTTCACTTTACCTCAAGGGGTTACCTTCTAACCATCTTAAACCAATTTCCTTATTTTAGGGATAACCCACTTCTAAACACTTGTCAACTTAGTAATTTATCCATTAACTTTATTATTTAAATAATTTATTTTGTATTCACTTTGAATTATAGTACACTCATCACTTCACTTTATTATTTACCTTCTAAAAATATCTTAAACGACTTTGACTACTTTAACCTTTTGGGGCTTCTAGATGACTCATGAGGGTTCTTCAACTTCACATGGCCATAACTCTCTAATCATGAGGAGTTATGTCACATTCCACATACCACTGGAAATGGCATGACATGTACTATCCATATAGAATAGTCGTTCCTTAAAATATATCAAAACTCATACCATTACCCATCAAACAAACTTGGGTCCATTACCCAAACCTTTGTGCTACTGGAATTCGCTACTTGAATTTCTCCAAGGGTTGAAATCAATCATTAAGGGTTGACAAAAATCTACAA
>SNQJ01S0014978.1:87470-99581 GCA_010110895.2 Picea sitchensis | reverse complement strand
TTACGAGAGTTTAAATTTAGCCGATAAGAGATTCTAGATCCATAGTTTTAGGATTTTGTTCCTATTTTGTTGGTGTGTATTCCAACTATATATGTAATAATGTTTTTCTCTTTAATAATAAAGTGAGATGAACATCTTTACTCACTGTTTCTACAACTTGATCTCTATTTTTAATTCTTATACAACTATTAAGAAGACTTAACATGTAGAATTTACATTTTATACTTAATTTACTTTACCAAAGAGTGAGATTAACATAACCTCCAAAATTAAATGTAAAAAAACTAGTAATAAAGTGAGTGAAATTGACTAGAAATAGTAATAAAGTGGACTGGAAATTTCTTATAAATGATAGCGACTATCACCTCCAAATTCAAAACGAAAAAAATAAAACTAATAAAAAATAAAACACACTAATAAAAAACAAAATATGAAACCAGAAATAAAAAAATAAATAAAAAACAAAAAATAAAAAACAAAATATGAAACAAAATATGAACTAATGCTTCTATTTCGACAATTTACCAGACGAAGTATCCACGGATGGAGATTGGTCTATTCATGCAAGCTCTGCGAGGTGTTTCATCTTATAATTGATTTCAATGCATTACATAAATGTGCAACCCAAACTGTTTCATCTTATATTTTTCCATATTCTGCCAAATTGTTTTATAATTTCATGCCACTTGTTTCTCTTATGTATGCTTAATGTATGTCTGCAACCTGCTTCTCTTATGTATTCTTAATGCATGTCTGCAAGCCATCAAGTGACCAGAATTGTTGTAGAACGAAGATACCAACAATCTTGGGAATGAAGATACAGGTATCATTTGTAGTTGTACCATTTTAAATCAAAATAAATAAAGGATTTTACACCATATATTTCACCATCAATTTATTACCAGATTTTATACCATATATTTCACCATCAACATATTAAGTTTAGACTACTCTCATATATTTCCAATGTATTATGTTTACACTCCTCTCATATATTTCCCCTATAGTGTATTTGTCGAAATAGTATTTTTCATAGATATGTTTCCCTATAGCGTATTTATGGAATTTATGGAAATAGTATTTTCCAGACATATGTATCCCCTGCAGCGATGGTGATCTCTCCCATGCAGCAAACGTTTGAACGGTTTTCTACAAGTAATTCAACATGACAATTCATGCCCGTTCACCTTTACGACCACATTTAGACATATATGTCCTCTGCAGCGATGGTTATCTCTCCCCTGAATGTCTAAATGTCCTCTGTAGCAATGGTTATCTTTCCCTTGAAACAATGGGTGACGCTTGACTGGATTTATGGGTGACAATTTATGTCGGTTCACCTTTAGGGTCACATTCGCAAATCTTGGACTGATTGTTAGGGAGAAGATGGACGATCCCTCCGTGTAGTGGAAGATGAAAATGGGAGATCCTCTTCGATTCCTCATTGACAGGCCAGATGACTGCAATATCTTATTATCTTTGAACAGTCTCGTGAAATGAGTAGACATTAGGAAGGCAGGGGCTTGTGTTGGGTGTACATAAGGTGAATAATTTCCTCAAATCTCCTTGATTACATTTTTACAATCGAGAGAAAGCTACGCTGCTAAGTTGAAGAAAAAATGGAAAGAAACAATCAAATTCCCAGTAATGTGATGCTTTAGACAGTAACAAGGTCAAACTAACTCTTATCAAACTCAATAACCTAAAGTTTAACTTTACTTCAAAACAGGGCATTTCCATCATGCCATTATGATATTACCAATCTCAAGTCCCATGAAAATATTGGTGGAATGTTTTATCTGTACGCTACAGGAGGTTGAAAATATGCTTGATGAGTGAGGGGTTGTTGATGGATAGGACTGATGTAATATAACTATTGAGAAAAGATACTCAAAGCCCTAGACATACAACAAAAAAAGTTAGTATTATTATAAGGACCATGCAGGGAGTGAGGAAGGACCATGCCTATGTAAGAGGCATTAGAGATCACAAAAGGAGGTAACGTAGGCTAGTAAATGATGACTTCGTAACCCAAAAGTGATAGAGACTCGCCCCACCTCTTTCGATAGCCCGAAAATGTAGGGTTTTCTTTGAATGAAAGTTCGGTTAGAAAGGGCTTATTACCAATTGATTTGTCTCACTGGAAAGTGAAAGATCAATACTAGAGAAAAATTGATGGGAAACTCAGAAAATAGACCATTGTCACCTCGACCTATCTACCCGCACTTCAAGGTGAATGTAGCTCACCACTAGGGGGCATTCCCTACAAAGGATATTTACACTATTGGCTACAAGTTCCCCCAAACAATATACTATTTCAGCCTTAAAGATATATTTTTGTATCTTAATATATATCAATACAAAGCATTATTATAGCCCTCTGTAGACTTTTCTTATGAACAGAGATACTAGTGCACGCTGAGTGTAAGGTGTGCTATAATTATTTTCCCTTTCATGTTGTTGTTCTTACCAAAGTCGTGAGCTAGTTGAATGGTCAGTCCAATCGTCACATTCCTTGAGTTTTCACACCCTCATGCATAATCTGGTCACTTCCTTTCACAATTTGGTTCATCTGCACATGTCCTCATATCAAGGCAAGGTCACCCCTCACCTTGTTTCACTATGAACTCACCCCAAAATAAATTCATCCACAACAACTTGACTCAATTTCCCACCTCATGACACATTTAGCTAATCTTCTACAACCACACATAGTTCGCATCGCGTCTAAGTTTTTGAAGATTCAAGAGAAATCATTGTGCATCTATTCTATGCACTTGCAACCAACCCCGCCCTTGTGATTCAACTTGTGATGAAGTCCACCAATCTGGCTTCCTTGGACGAATTATCCCCTCCTTCATCTGCATTTTCATATATGAAACATCCCATTTGCACCATGAGTTGCACATCCAAACTAACTTTTCCCCATCACTTCACCACCCAACCATGTTGTTGCATCCACCTCTCTATGCATTGAAATGGTTAGGTTTCACCCTCAAATATGCTACCCAAAGTAAGAGAAACATCCATGCCCAAGTAATCTCTCCATGTTGCAATATGCCTATTCGCACAATCCTCAAAACCAAAGCAAGTCCTCAATTCACCTCCTTTCATCGAGTCAACTCTCTACAACTCAATATCTATGATGAGTGTGGAAAACATGCCCACAAACTTCAAACTATTATCAAATGAGGACACTTCCACGCTAAAACTAGCATAAGAGAGGAAGAAATATATAATCAAGAAAGTAAATGACAAAGAAAACACACAGTACACAGATATTTTACCGTGGAAATCCAAACCAAGAAAACCAACAATCCTTTAGCGTTCTACTCTTTTGTTGTCTTATTCATTCAGAATAAAAGGTTGCATGTCTAACCTTGGTCCACACTTAAGACACAATCAACATCATACCCTCTGACTTACACAAGTACAACCCTGTATCCAATTTGGCTTACATCTATGTGACCAACAACATCTATGATTATTGATTCTTGGCGATTAGTCATTCATCATCATTTACAACATTACAACATGCCTTCTTTATAGGCTTTACAATAGGAAAAACCATAAAGAAAAGGAACCCAAAAATAGTTACATATCCACACAGTTCATTGGCTACAAATCCTGTGAATCCTGGGATTCTGTTATAACCGACTACCAAGTCGGATTACCCTTTGACTACTAGTTGGCCTTCATTCACTCTTCAATCGGTTTCCACACGCACGCCTGTCGACCTCTTGTCAGTCGATTTCTTCGACTTGTTGTTGATGTCTTTACCATGTCGAACCACCTCTACCTTCGACTTTAGCTGATTGACTCACCTTGACCTTCAACTTGTTGTTGATCCACCTCGACTTCGACTATCAGTCAATCCACCTCAACTGGACTTTCATTGCAAAGAGTATAACAACTCAAAATTCTCCAACTTGTTTTATTCTTTTTTAAAACCAAGAGACCTATGAACTTTTGTTCACAATCCAAGGGCAACAATGCCCATTGCCTCTCTGCACCAAGAGAACTTCACAACACTCACAGACTTGGTCAAAGAGTCTGTTATGTTTTCCAATGTGTCTACTTTCTCTAGCAGCACCTTGTTGATTTCCACCATGTCTCTCACAAAATGGTATTGTACATCAATGTGCTTAGCCTTAGAATGATAAGTTGGGTTCCTTTCCATAAATATTGCGCTTTGACTATCAAAACTTATCTTCATATCTCTCTGCTCAAACCTGATTCCTGAGCACGACCTTTGAAACCATACTTCTTCTTTTCTTCCATGAGTGGCTTCCATGTATTCAACTTCTGTTGTTGAGAGGGATACAACCTTCCATCACTTACTCATCCAGCTAATTTTTCCATCGAAAATTTTGAATACATATCCATCGGTCGACCTTTGTCGATCCAGATTTCCAGCCCAATCGACATCGACAAATCCATGTACATTTAATTCACTATCACCTCCAGGTTTCCCTTGGTAACATATAGCATAATATTTTGTGCCACACAAATACCTAAATACTCTTTTTATAGTTGTCTAGTGCTCCTTCCCAGGTGTTGACATGTATCTACTCAACACTCCATTGCATGGGAAATGTTTGGTTGAGTGCATACCATCACATACATTAGACTACCAACAACACTTGGATAGGGAACACGCACCATGTACTTTATTTCCTCATGTATCCTTGGACATTGTTCAACAATTATCCTTGCTCCCGCAAGAATTGCACCTTCACAGGTTTGCAATCTTGCATGTTGAAATGTTTCAATATTGTCTCGATATATTTCGCTTGGTTCAACCAGATCATTCTAGTTGCTCGATCTCTCTTAATCTCCATTCCTAGAATGAAGTTTGTTGCATTGAGATCCTTCCTGTCGAACTTGGAGGATAGATTCTTCTTCACCTCCGTTATTGCATTCATGTTGTTTCCAAACAGAAACATGTCGTTGGCATACAATGCTACATATATGAAGCACCCACCTTCTTTGGAATATATGAATTGATCAACTTTGCTTCTCACAAATCCCAAACTAAGGATGTATGTGTCGAACTTTTGGTACCACATCCTTAGAGATTGATTTAGACCATAATGGATCTTTCAATTTGCACACTAAATATTTATTTTCCTTTACTACAAATCCTTCAGGTTGTTTCATGTAGATTTTCTCTTCCACGTCCATGTGTAGGAACATTATCTTCACATCCATCTATTCTATTTCCAGATCAAATGTTGCAACCAAAGACATTGGTACTCTAATGGAAGTTAATTTTGCAACAGTGGAAAAAATATCACCGAATTCAACTCCTTCAAATTGGGAATATCCTTTCGTTACCAGTTGAGCTTTGAATTTCTCGACTTGACCTGTTGCGTTCATATTCTTCTTGAATACCCATTTTCTACCGACATGTTTTCTTCCACTAGGTAACTTGACTAAGCCCCATGTCTCATTCTTGTGCAAGGATTCCATATCTTCGACCATGGTGTCCTTCCAGAGTTTTCCCTCTGCCGAATCGATTACCTCCTCGATTGACTTGGGCTTATTGTCGGTGGTAGTTAACACAAATGCAGAATGGAAGTTGGGTGGAATATACCTTTCGATTAGTTTTCTTATTCATTATGAACTCCTTACAACCAGGATCAATTTTTCCACCTCTCCTTCTAATTCAGTCGACTCATTTGAATCATCTTCTTTGTTCCTCAATTCAAACCGCACCTTCTCTGGATTATTCTCGATATGAACAATTTCTTCAGGATCAGACTTACTTTCAACTTCTGTGAAGAACACATTTCAACTATACACTCTTTTCCTCAATGAATGATCCCAAATCTTATATCCTTTCATTCCTTCTTTGTATCCAATGAAAATAAATTTGACTTCCTTCTTGTCCAACTTGCTCCTCTTTTCCTTGGGAACATGCACAAATGCATCATAGCCAAATACTTTGAGATGTGAAACCGAAGAATTCTTACTCGACCATACCTCATGTGGACTCATGTCCACTAACATCGAAAAAGGAGACATATTCAATAGATATTTTGCAGTGTCAATTGCCTCCTGCCAAAATTCTTGTGCGAGCCCAACACCATTGAGCATGTTCCTTGCCTTGTCCATCAATGTTATGTTCATTTGCTCAGAAAATCCATTTTGTTGTGGGGTATATGGTGTGGTAGTTTGGCATGATATGGCACATTTCTTGCATAATTGATCAAATTATTTTCCACATAATTCACCACCATTATCAGTTCTCAACACCTTAATATTCTTATCTGTCTAGTTTTCTACAAGAGATTTAAACTCTTTGAATTTCTCGAAAACCTCAGATTTCTTCCTCAGAAAATATATCCATGTCTTCCTGAAAAAATCATCTATGAAGGAGACATAATACAAGGATCCACCAAGTGAAGTCACTAAAACAAGGCCAAAAGCATCACTATGAACCAATTCTATGATCCCATTTTCCTTCGTCGCTCCAGATGGGAACCTCACCCGACTTTCTTTTCCATATATACAATGTTCACAAAATTCGAATTCTAAATTACATACAAGAAAGTCTTCGACCATACCTTTGTTATGCATAGCTCGAAGTCCTTTCTCTCTAATGTGTCCCATCCTCTCGTTCCATATCATGGTTGGGTCAAATTTATGATGACTTATCGAGTCGGTTTGAATCGAATCATCCCAAGTTGAGTCGACTTCAATAACAACGATGTTGTTGCATCCAGTCCAGTCGACACTCTCTACTAACTTGTATAGGGTTCCAATATGAACTCCTTTCATTAAGACCATCACACCTCTGACCATCTTGCAGGAATCCCTTTGAAATAGAGTGTGCACCCATGCATCACTCATCTTGTTGATAGATATGAGGTTTCTTTCCAAACCCAGAATGTGTAACACACCTGGAAGGGTTCTACTCCTCCCATCCTGAGTATTAGTCGAACTCTTCATCATCTGACAATTTTGGTTGTCGAGCCATCCCCAAAGAACACTTCTCCTCCTTCATATTGTTCATATTTGTAGAACCATTCTCTATGTGGTTTCATATGATAGGATTCTCTTGATTCGATCAACCAAACATCTTGATCCAACTATGTATTGGTCGACGTTAGGTACACATCACCTCCCTTATCTAGATTTGTCTTTCTCTGAGTCGATTGATTCTCGTCAGATCTTGTACTGAATTCCATTGCCTTCGACTAAGCTATCCCAGAAGTTTGACAAAGAACATAATAGGATAATACTTTTCTCCTCCTCAGTGATTTTAATATCCATAAAAGATAATTGGCATATAATGGTATTAAACATATTTAAATGCTCAATCATTGAACTTCCATCACTCATCCTTAGAAGATACAGTTTCTTTCTGAGAAACAACTTATTTAGCAGAGATTTCGACTAGTACAAGCTTCCCAACTTGTCCCACAGTTTATTGGTCGAGTCTTCACCTGAGACATTCACCAGTATCAAATCTACAAGACAAAGTCAAATCATACTCATTGCTCTTCTCTTGAGTTTTTCCCATTCTTCCATCAACATACCTGTCGTCATGGTACTTGGACAAATCGTTGTCCATTGTTCTCGATCTACAAGGAGATCTTCAATTTTAAGCTTCCAAAGCTCAAAATTCAAGCCATTGAATTTTTCTATCTCTATTCTCAAGTTTCTCGCCATTCTTTAACACAATATTTAGCACAATATTTAAAGATTTTAGACTTACGACTCTTACTGAACCTAGGGTTTAACTCAGATCCAAGGTTGTTAAGACAAGCTCTGATACCACATGTTAGGAAATGAGGACACTTCCATGCTAAACCTAGCAGAAGAGAGGAAAAAATATATAATCAAGAAAGTAAATGGCAAAACAAACACACGGTACACATATATTTAACCCTAGAAACCCAAATTGGGAAAACCAACATTCCTTGAGAGTTCTACTCTCTTTTTGTCTTATTCATTCAGAATAAAAGGTTACATCTCTAACCTTGGTCCACACCTAAGACACAATCAACATCATACCCTCTTTCTTACACAAGAACAACCCTATAGCCAATTCGACTTACATCTACATGACCAACAACCTCTACGATTATTGATTCTTGACGATTATCCATTCATCATCATTTACAACATTAAAACACACTTTCTTTAGAGGATTTATAGTAGGAAAAACCTTAAATAAAAAGTGCCAAAAATAGTTACAGATCCACACAGATCATTGGCTACGAATCCCGTGAATCTCAGGATTCTGTTACAGTCAACTACCAAGTCAAATTACCCATCGACTACTAGTCAACCTTCATTCAGCCTTTAGTCGATTTCCACATGCCCGCTTGTCGACTCTTGTCAGTTGAATTATTCAACTTGTTGTCGATGTATTTACCATGTCGAACCACCTTAGCCTTTGAATTTGACTTTACCCGGTTGATTGACCTCAACCTTCAAATTTGAATTTACCCGGTCGATTGACCTCAACCTTTGAATTTTTGTTTATCCACCTCAACTTCGACTGTAAGTCAATCCACCTCGATTGGACTTTCACTGCAAAGAATATAACAACCCAACACAAACGTCCCAACAAAATGTCCAAAGTGCTCCAAGTAGAATAAGTCACCTCGAAGAAATTCCATGCCTTAGGCATGTTAAAACCAATACCCCTACCAACCTCAACCAATGACCCCATTGGATCTCCGAGTCATCGCATAATCATATACAAGTCACCACAGTATGCTCTGCCTCATCCAATGTTCCATACCAAAGGCGAGAAAAAACCACCCTAGTCACTTGGTATGCATTATGCCCATTCAGGTTTATTGCCAACAATTCTTGGTCGACTTCTTTGTTGAATCCATCCATTTCCTAGAACATAACTATCTTGCACCTCTTGCAAGCATACAAACTCTGGAACTGTTGTCACGACTTGTCAAGTCACTACATGACTCAATAAATCTGTCTAAGACACCAATGCACCAAGGTACCTCATCCAGGGGTTAGGAAAATCCTCAAGTCACATTCACAACTACATCCAAGTAGGTCACTTCAATTTCTCCACACATTCACCCGCAAGTCAAGGTGTCCCAACTGCTACATGACTTCTTCGAATTTGCACCACTTGAGCCACCCTCAAGCCTTCCGTTTTTCACTACGAAAATAGATTACACTTGAACCACCAAGTCATCTGACCTCCTTTCAAATAACTCATAACAACACTTAGGAAATAAAAGAACTCAAAACCAACAATACCTTTTCCAACGACATTCTTGGCTACACCCATGGTTTAAGTCTATTATCCTGGAATTTCACTTTCCCGAGCCACTGACTCCTCACATGAATTCGTCACAATCATCATCCACAACTACACAAACCTGCATAACACCTTTGTTATGATATAAGGTCGAGTCCATCCATCCACTTCATAAATACATTTAAGTCCCAAAATTCCCATGCAACTGGCCTAACTCATCTCCAATGTCCCGCCATTTCTTCATCTTGAATTCTTCCACTTCAAGGCACCATGCACACATCAACTGACTGTTAAGCCATACTTTTGCTAACTAAATATCATAACTATGTGAAGAGCTACCTCATCTGAAGGTTGCAATCGACCTACTCATTCGACAACCCAACTTGACTCAACTATTGTTCTTAGTGAGGCACAATATGAAGATGTCATGATGAAAATGTGCTCAACTAATTGTCATGTTACGAAGCTGCTCTAGGTCGCATCAAGTTACCCAACTCACCCAAGTGCTTCAACTCATTGCATTTCCACCTTCCATGTCTTGAGTGTGCATAAAGGTGCATCCATTTCGTCACAACCCAAAATTGCTCCACTTTTGTGAGCACTTATGTGATCACACTCTACAATCACTTATGTGATCGCTACTACGATCAACCTATGTAGTCACTGTTGTGATCACTCCATGTGATCTCGTATGTGATCACTCTATGCGATTGCTTCTATAGTCAGTCCTGCAATTAGATTTGTGACAAGTCCAGTGATGGTTTGCCTTGCCCAAGTGCTCAGTTCACCCCATGAACTATGTCCTTGGTCTTCCCAAGGTGTGCGCACAGGTCTGGCACTTACTTCCATTGCAAATCAAACCAACTAGAACTGCACCCAAACTATCTATGTGAATAGTCAATCCACCTTACTGAACCTTCACCAAGTCTATGCCCAAACTATCTTCACAACAACTGTGCCTCAACACCATTGTTCTTCCTATAGTAGTGGTGAAGAGCCAAATCTTCTCTGATACCATCTGTCACATCCCCATGGGATGCCTATTTGAATCTTATGATCGTGCATTAGTTGAGGGCATGTGACACCGTGACATTTCTCACTTGGCTACTTGGCAACACCAAGGATACTTTGTCTAGACTACGCCTCTTCACCTAGAGCTTACCCATACTCCATTCTAAGCTATGAGCTAATCACAATCCTTCTCTAGTGAAACTCACTTGTATACTTAGACAATATTGTTAACAACTTAACACTTATTCATCTAAGAATACATCCATGAACATGTGAAATAAAGTGAACACTTGTGAAACAAACAAGAGACACACCGATATAGTGTGGGCACCACAAGATGTGCCTAACACTCGGGTAAGTCTTATTATTGTGAAATAGTTACAATACAAGAACTACAGACTCGGTTTATAACTTGGGTATAGCCGCGTGAGTCACCTCACCTCACTAAGACACTCATACACAGATTCATCACACCAAGACTCGCCCATCGTAACAACTTTTTCAAACTCTATGGTGCGCCCCAGACTTGCACCTACCATAGACTCATTGTCTCTTCTTTGTCGCAATACTTCACATAGACCCGTGGTTCTGTCTCATATCATGCCTCATCCAGAATTGCGACAAGAATTCCCCAAACGCCAAAGTCGCCCTACCCGCTACTAGAATCAATACAAAGAAGGTCGCCCCAACTCTTCCAACACAATCACCTCAAGGTAGCACAAGTTCTCATATGTTGAGCAACTTGGCTCCTTGAGGGATGTCGCCCCTTCTTGTCTAAATCTACCTCAAAACTTTGGTGTTAATCTTCCTCTCTTCCACTATGCCTTCTTGGTTGTGCACCTTGTGCTCTTATATGGACTCCAAATGTCACCTTTGTGAACCATTACGTCATTTGGGTGTGTTGCACCCCATCATGGACCAATACACCCCTTCGCAAACCAACATGCTCAAACAAACCCATGCGCTCATCAACCTTCACGTCCCTTGGGATTGGTGCACCCCAACCTCTTCGTGCACCACATGCTTTTCCTCATTCTTGGGAAAACCCCTTGGTGTGTTTTCACACCCAAGGTGCCCACTTGACCAACTAGTACGACTCTTGGGAGCCGGATAATCCCCAAATTCCTTCTCCTTGGCGACTTGGGGAGGGTGTTTTTTCCCTTCTAGTTGAGAACCTTACAATATTCATAAAATGACCAAATGATATTACTGGGGATTGGTTCTAGTAGGATTGGAAAATGACAAGTCAATTGTTGTCTTCTTTGCTCTGCTCATAGGGGATCATTAGAACATAACAAGAACAACGAGGTAGCCTATCAAACATATCAACATTTTCACTCGACTTCTACACCACACTTCCTATGTCACTCGAAGAATTACCTCATTAAGAGAGAAAGAGTTGTGAAATTCTAGGGTGATCCCTTTAGTATTCATTTATTGTGGCCTATTGATATTGATCAACCACAATGGCCTTGTAGCGGTGATTTTTGGTATGGTACTATGTCCATGTCTCTCTTTAGTAATACCTCAGTTTGTTTGGATACATTATCTATATTAGATTGATACCTCATTGCTTTTAAAAAACAACAAGTATTCCCATGAATTAAGATCTCTTCTAGGATTCACACCCACTACCACAAGGGTACCATCCAACCCACTACTACCCTCAACCAGGGCCCATTCAAAACACACACATACACTACCATAAGACTTAAAACAACCTATCAAATTTTCTTGATCATCCAACCATTGAGTATCAAAGTGATTTGGCTCAATGTTATTACAAATTAGATGAAACTACAACATAAATGTTTTCTTGATGAGGAACAAATTGTCTTTCTTTCACGTATGGA
>SNQJ01S0014978.1:43655-87460 GCA_010110895.2 Picea sitchensis | reverse complement strand
AGTCAAATCACCTTTTTGTACTTACCAAAGACACTAGTAAAGGAAACTTGCTTTGCACATTATGGGGAAAAAAACAAAGGAGTTTGTTTCCACATTCTGGTATGTGATGAAAATAGAACCTTATTGAATTGGAAAGGTAAGTTTAGTCAAAGGTAGCAAAACACAATGTTCAAACCACCACTTGAATCTTTAATGGATTTTCCACACTGTGTTATAGTGATGGATTCAAAGATGAGTCACCTTGTATAACACATTATAAAAACATTGGAATTTCCACTCAATTTTATTGTGTTGACATAAATAAATTCACAAGTTCCTTTGTTACATTTATAAAAGTTTGGAGATTAGAAGTTGTCTTTGTTTTTTCTTTTAGCTTCAACAATCTAGTAGCAAGGATAAAGTTCATGGCTACTGAGAGGTCTACATTAGAACAAACTTGAAATACATGTCCCATGCTTTTTCTTTCATGAAATATCCCATTGAATTAATAGTTGGTTGGTTGGTTTGCAAAGAACACATCCACACCAATTTACTATATTTGTATTTCCAAACCCATCTCTTACCTAACTCGTTGTTATTTGTTGTGTTCTTCGAAGATTAAACACTTAAGGTAATAGTCATGGGATTTGAGTCCTTCATAGATGCATGTTGTTGTTGATATGGATGATTATAAAATATTCTTGCAAAACCTATTTTAATCATTCTTAATCAAAGTTAATTAAAAGCTCATTTAGTATTTTATATAACTTCTTCAATAACCGATATAAATATGCTTATGGTAGCTAAGCTACAAGCCACATTGAATTATTAATCATGAATCTAGTAAGAAAACAAAATCCTTCAAACAAACTATTTATGTGATCTTAAAAGATAATGTGCATTTAAATCACATTCCACTGTAAAAACTTTGTTTCTCCTCAAAATAATCACATTCCATTATATAAACCTTGTTTAAATCACATTCCACTATAGTTTGTAGACTTCTTTAAATTATGCAATATTTATGACACAAAGATGATGTACTTCTGAGCTTTAGAAAAAATGTGCTTAGAAAGACAAATAAATCATATTGCGGAAATACTAGACTTATACACCTATTAACCTATCGAAAAGACTTAACATGTAAAAGTTAACATGTAGAATTCACATTTTATACTTGATTTACTTTCCTAAAGAGTGAGATTATCATAACATCCAAAACTAAAAGGTAAAAAAAATTAGTAATAAAGTAGGTGAAATTGACAAGTGCAGAGGTGGGCTAGAAATTTGTTATAAATGATAACGACTGTCATCTCCAAATTTAAAATATTTAAAATGAAAAAGGTAAAACTAATAAAAAAATAAAACATTAATTAAAAAACAAAATACAAAAACAAAGGAGTGGGTGAAACGAACAAAAGCAAAACGAAAAACGAGAGGAGTGGATCGTGGGATCGATTAGGGTCACGAAATGATGTGGCAGTTGCACTCAATGAGGAGTGAAATTTTTGTATGGAAATTGAACGAAAAAAAGTAATGGAAATTTGATTTAGTATATTACTCCGAGCAATATTCTTTTCTTTTATAAAAACTGTATTGATTTCTTATAATTTTTTCACTGTCTCTTTCTTTTCTTATATTATTTCCGTTTCTTTTCTTATATTATTTATTGGTCTTTTAAAAGAGATTTTATCTTTACATAAAACTGGAAATGAGATGAAAAGGAGATGATGAAATTTTTATTGGTTGAATATTTTTAGCATACATAAAACTGGAAATGAGACCAAAAGGAGTAATGAAAATTGAAATTAGTGTATTATTTTGAGTCATATTTTATTTTCTTTTATTAAAATTGTGTTGATTTTTAATAAATTTCTTACTCTTTCTTTCTTTTCTTACATTATTTATTGGTTTTTTTTTATAGAGATTATCTTTGTCTTCCATTAAAATTAAATTTTTTTAGTATTCATAAAATTGAAAATGATGTGAAAAAAGAGATGATGGAAATTGAAATTAGAGTACATTATTTCAGTTACTAGTAATATCTTATTTTCTTTTTTTAAAAAAGAAAATGAGTGTCATTTTTGTTAAAACTTGTTTTCTGTAATAATAATTTTATAAGTAATTATGATTTTTTTTAAAATGAAAAGTTTTAGTTTTAGTTTTTTTTCATAAGAATGATTGATTTTTCTTTTTAGATGAAGTTATATGGATTTTAAATTTTATTTTGCATTGCATTGCATTGTATTTTTTACTCTACTTGCATAGGGAACACAACATTCTCAATGTAGGCCTCAAGCATTGCCATATCCTCTGGTCATAACAAAAAGTGGCTGCATAGACTGCTCAATTAAAGTAGAGTGCAGTTATAAGGAGATTAGATTCTTACTAAATGTATAGTATTTTACATTAATTTTGAACTATACTCTATAACAACCTATAAATTTCAATAGGCAAAGTGACCCTATAAGTTTCAACAAGCATTTACCAAAATAGTGATCATTTACTACCATATTAATAAATATACACATTAAACAAAATCATTAAATTTAAATGGATGAAGTTATTACAATTTTTTTCATTATATTTAATTTATTATAACACTTTTTTATTCCTTATTACATTAGATTTAATTCAAAATAATATTTTTTTGTCATTAGATTTAAATAATAATGTTTTATTGTATTAAATTTAATTTAAAATAATATTTTTTGATATTAGTTTTAAATAAAAAAATTTATTTCATTAAATTGAATTTATAATAAAAAATAAATTTTTTATTGCATTAAATTTAATTCATAATAATATTTGTATGGCTTATATTAAAAATAAAAATTAAATAAAAAATAACTTGTATAGTGTACTATCTATACAAAATAAAACAAAACATACAAAATAAAACAAAACAGTTGTACTTTTACCATTTATATATCAAAAAAGATAAAAAAATAAAACAAAAAAGTTGTAGTTGTACCATTTTTAAGTCAAAATCCGTCTCGTGAGACAGCGCGGTTGGTAATGACAAGTACCTTTCTCCAAGTGTTGGGAGGAGGTCTTGAGGTCAAATCCGGCTGAATTGTAATGGCTACTTGTAATGTAAATGATTTATATCTCTAATATAAATCGAGTTAATTTCTCGTTAAAAAAAAAAAAAAAAAGTCAAAATAAATAAAGTATATATGAATAAATAAAATATTTTACACCATATATTTCACCATTAGTATATTATCGGATTTTAGGGTATTTACGACAAGGGGATTTTAGGGCATATATTTCCCCTGCAGTGTATTTACGGAAATAATATTTTTCATAGATATGTTTGATGCTTGACTAGATTTCTGTGAGTAATATCATCCTAACAATTTATGTCAGTTCACCTTTACGGTCACATTTGCAAATCTTGGATTGATTGTTAGGGAGAAGAAGGTTCACATTTACGGTCACATTTTTACAATCCAGAGAAAGCTACACTGCTAAGTTGAAGAAACAATGGGAAGCAACAATCAAATTCCCAGTAATGTGATGCTCTAGATAGTAACAAGGTCAAACTAACTCTTATCAAACTCAATAACCTGAAGTTTAACTCTACTTCAAAACAAGGCATTTCCATCATGCCATTGTGATATTACCAATCTCAAGTCCCATGAAAATATTGGTGGAATTTTTTATCTGTATGTTACAGGAGGCTGAAAATCTGCTTGATGAGTGAGGGGTTGTTGATGGATAGGACTGGTGTAATATAACTATTGAGCAAAGAAACTCCCAGCCCTAGACATACAACCAGAAAAGTTAGTATTATTATAAGGACCATGGAGGGAGTGGGCAGGGAGTGAGGAAGGACCATGCCTATGCAAGAGGCATTAGAGATCAAAAAAGGAGGTAACACAGGCTAGTAAATAATGACATTGTAACCCAAAAACAATAGAGACTCGCCCCACCTCTTTCAATAGCCCGAAAATGAAGGGTTTTCTTTGAATGGAAGGTCGGTTGGGAAGGACTTGTTATCGATTGATTTGTCTCACTGGAAAGTGAAATGTCAATACTAGAGGAAAATCGATGGGTAACTCAAAAAATAGACTAATGTCACCTCAACCTATCTTCCCGCACTTCAAGGTGAATGTAGCTCACCTCTAGGGGGGCTTCCCTACAAAGGATCTTTACACTATTGGCTACAGGTTCCCCCAAACAGTATACTATTTCAGCCTTAAAGATATATTTTTGTATCTTAAGATATCTCAATACAAAGTAATATTACAGCCCTCTGTAGAATTTTCTTATGAACAGAGATGCATGCTGAGTGTAAGGCGCGCTATAAGATTTTCCCAGTTCTGTAAGAGATATACAAACTGGAATTTAGGGGTTGGAAACCCCTAAAGGATCAAATGGCATGTGATCATTGGGTTACTTGACATAAGTCTCTTATCTAAACAAATGATCAATCTAACAATTGTAGTATCAATATTCAATCTGGAGCAGCCCTGGGTTTCACCTCAACTCAGAATTTAACTTCAATTGGTGAGGACTTTTAACCTCAGAAAAAGAGCATATGAATTCTCTATTATGAATTTTAACCGAGGATTTGGCTCTCTATTATGTATTTCTCCCAATTTTGGATAAGATACAGAGCAGAGGAGCTAGGGAGATAACCTTGGTCTGAAGTAGATCATTTACTGTAGTCTACAAGATGTATTGAGGTAACCCTGATACCCGACCTGATTGCAGTTTCGGGCTTAATAATTTTCTGCTGTAAAAATAAACATAACCAACCCCCCAATTTACATATTAGTGATGGTATACATGTTGTAAAGGAGTTTCCAGCTCTCGTAAGAAGGGAATAATGCTAGGTGGATTAATGCTAGCATTAGTTCGAATGTTTGGCTTAGCATTTTCTGCTAGCTAAATTTATGGAAATGTTTGATATGATAGCATATCCAAAGTTTTCCCTTTGAATACATACTCTACTGTTCGAACTATTGTTACATAAATTATAATAGATTTATTTTGGTATGTTAGAGGCATTCGACACTGCATTTTCTCTTAAATGTTTACAGAGCATGTATGATAGACATAAATGTTTACCTAATAGGCTTGGCAGCATTGAATGTTTACTTAGCATGCCTATTACAATACATTTTCTTCTGTTTTTATTTTATTTTATATGCAATGTTGTCTGCATTCAATTTCGACAATATTGTGCTTCAACGACACTACTGATTCAGTGGTCCATGCTTGCTTCTTGCATCTCTATTGATTTCTTATTTTCCAGTTGTTGTTTTTCTTATTTGCCTGTTCGTCATGTTGCAGCTTGCATGTTTGGGGTTCTACAACCGCGATTGGAACTACATCATTCCTGGTGGAGTGTTTGTTGCTTGCTTCTTTGTTCGGTGGATGTTGTTTACTGTTGTTTGATTCGACTTTGCAGGTTTCGGGTCGTGCGGCTGTAGTTGGGCCTTTTGGTGGTTCTTAATTGGTTTCTTGTTTGTTGCTTGCTCTTCTTTTCCTAAGGTTTGCAATGTTCGGGTGCTGCATCTGCGGTTGGATCTATTGTTACATTGTTTTGCAGTTGAGTGCCCATAAAATACTATTAAGATAAAATAACATAGAAAATTTTGCAGTCGATCTAAATTGCATTTGTTTGTCTTATTGTAGTTTGCACATTTTAGGTTGTGCAACTGCGATTGGAACTGCATCATTCCCGGTGGGTTGGTTGTTGGTTGCTTCTTTGTTCGTTGGATGTTTTTTATTGTTGTTTGATTTGACTTTGGAGGGTTTGGGTCCTTCCATTGTAGTTAGGCCTTTTGGTGCTTCTTAACTGGGTTGTTATTTGCCGCTTGCTCTTGTTTACCTAAGGTTTGCAATGTTGGGGTGTTTCATCCACAGTTGGATCTGTTGTTACATTATTTTGCAGTTTAAATTTACAGTCGATGTAAATTGTTTCTCTTGCACCTTCAACCAGAGTTTGTCGGCCTCAAACTACATTTCATAGCTAGCGATGTTTTTTCCATGCTTTATGTGTTACTGTAGTTTCATAGTTATGAGAGTAAGTTTTGTTGTGTGAGCGATATAGTTGTTCTCTCCATTTTTTTTCCTCCAGTGAACTGTGTTTCTGGTTCTATAATTTCTCATGTTCTTGTGCTCGCAAGTTCCCGATGTGGCGAACTAACAAATCGTTGCCAACTGACCGTCGTTCGGTTGCATACTTAGCCAATTTTAAGGATGCAGCTTCGCGGATAGGTGCTATAAAACTATGATAGCTCGTGTTCAGTGTATACATATTGCACTCAGAACTTATGTGCTCTACAATTCGACCCTGCACTCCTCAAACTCGCAACCGTGCCTGTGCCTGCGTTGAGTTTGTCTATCCGACCTACATTTCCATACTTAGTCTAGTTTTCAAAGTTTGGCGGGTTGACGACTTTCTGGGTTCAGAAAAGTTTAAAAGCGTTTGTCGCTCCCCTCCATCCATGCTAGCTTCTGCCCTTCCCAATAGACATTAATTATGCTTTCAAAACTTACAACCGACCAGACAGGTTCGAAAACATTGCCTTTAATAAGCGGAAAGCTCGAGAACACCTCCCATTAAAATGAATAGACATACGAATATTATGGGATCTGGTAATTTCTTTTGCCTACATTTTGAATTTGAAAAAAAAATAAAAAAATTGTAGTGTTGTATTAGCTTGATGTCATCCACGAACGTGTCACCCACAGAGGCCTTGACGTCATGTCCCTCTTTAATATTGTGCATATGTTAGATGTCAGATTTGAGAATCTGCTTGGATATGGGAATGCTAATACGTGGTATTAGTCACTATTCAACGTACATCTTCGAAAATATTGGCATTAATAAGAAAAAATATCGAGAACATCTATCATTAAAATGAATTAACCCAAAAATCTATGGAAGATCATACTGTCATCCTCCAACATTGCTTTTAAAACCCAAGTTTTCGACAACAGAGGGAAACTAATACTTAACAAAGAATGGAATGTTGAATAACTAGCCAATGCAAGTAGGCCATATCTAGAAGAGACAAAGTGTTCAAAAAATTGGGATAGATCTAGTTGGCAGAACCAATTAAGTCCAAGACCCAAAATTGATATTCAACTCGTTTTTTACGAATAAAGGATTTGATCGTTAAGAAAACTTTCTGCAAGCTTCATCATTGTACATATTTTTTATTGTTCAGCAGCAGGCCAAATCAAAATCATTATGGCAAATAATATCAGTTGTATTTTGTAACCCATCTTATTTGAATATAGAATACTTGTGGTTTTTTTTTTTATGGTGTTTTCCAATATCTGGTATTGCTTTTCATTTTATTTTGTACCTTTTTTTTCCAGTGTGTCGTTAAACATGGACAACAAGCTTTTCTTTATGTTGCCCAACACTTCGATTTAAATAAAGGCTACTCTGTTCGTTGCTTACATTTTACATGGAAGAATAATTTGTCATAGGCCATACTTATGTGGCGTCGGGCCTATACTTAAAGAAAGAAATTGGAAGACCCATCCTGCTTTCATTATTTCCATCCTGTAAATAGAATGAATTAATGACTTACAACAAGGCAACTGAAGTGTTGACGCCATGTTGTTGTTCGATATCTTGCATATATTACAGCATCTTCTATTTCATAATATCTATGCATATATACTAATATGAGTACTATTGGAATAAATATAAAAACTTCCTCTTCGCCAAAACTTAGCCAATTATCTGGCCACCGAGTCCCAAGTTTGCGGTATTCAACAACTATGTTTTTTGTTCCGTCATATACATCTTGCAGCCAAAGAGCTTCCGTGATCTACAATTTATGCTTTAACTAATGATAACTCACCTTCTGGCCACCGGGCCCTGGGTTTGCGATATTCGACAAATATGTACCTTGTTACGTCATATACATCTTACATCCAAAGAACGTCGGTGATCTGCAACCTATGATTTAACTAGTGATAACTCACCAGGGGTTCGAAACAACTATGTCCCCTGTTCTGTCATATACATCTTGCAAACAAAGAACTTCTGTGATCTGCAATTTATGCTCTAACTAGTGATAACTCACCAGGGGTTCGAAAAAATTGGCATTAATAAAGGAACAATGGATTTTCTTCTTTGGGATATTTATCCCTGTTCCCCGCCCTTTTCCCATTTTCTTCTTCCCGTCTATTATTTCTTTCTGGTTATATAGTTAGTTACCTTTCTATCATCGCAGGTTCTAGGGTTGGCCGACTGACATATCTTCATCTCCATCTATATCCTCACATGATGAATCCAACTGACCGTTGTTCCTTTCCATACTTATCCAATCTTATGACCGTGGTTGCCCGGTTGGCGCTTTCGAACTCTGCTGCTTCTTGTTGTGTTATATACATCTTGCAGTCAAAACTTTCGTGGTTTCAACGAAATTTGTGAACCGAAGAGCATCTTGCAAATTGGGAGATGATTTGCATTTCAAACAGAAGTAATCCATGACTATATATTAGAATGAATACTATAGAAATAAATATCAAAACTTTCTCCATTAATACATATTAGTATGCATAGTATTGAAATAAATATCAAAAACTTTCACTTTGCCAATACTCATTAGGCAATTATCTGGCTACCAGGACCCGCGTTCGTGGCATCCAACACCTATGTCCCTTGTTTCTTCATATACATCTTGCAGCCAAAGAACTTCCATCTTAAGTAGTGAAAACCCAGCAGGCATTCAAAAACATTGTCGTTAATAAACGAAAAAAATGGATTTATGGTTATATACTTAGCCGTCTTTCTATGATCTTGGGTTGCAGGGTTTGCGAGATGACATATCTTCATATCCATGTATATCCTGACATGATGAATCTGACCGACCGTTGTTCCTTTCCATACTTAGTCAAATTTATGGTTGCGGTTGCCGTGTTGGCGCATGTATATCCTGACATGACGAATCCGACCGACCGATGCTCCTTTCCATACTTAGTCAAATTTATGGTCTCAGTTGTCGTGTTGGTGCATACGAACTCGCCTTTTCTTATTTTCGTTCGTGCTCTTACTAGTGACAACCGAACACACTGGTACGAAAGAATTGGCACCCGCTCCTCCACCATATACAAATTGACTACTGGACTCTGACATTGTCCCCTCTTATGTGTTACACATTATGCATTCAAATGTTTTGAGCTATACAATTTGGTCGTCTGGGCCTTGCGTCTTCTAGCGAAACCTTGTCACCCTTTTTTGGATCCTCACCTTGGCGAGTTCACGAAAACTCCAACTCCTAGTCACTGTTTCATGTTCTGCCCATCCTCCTACTTTCCAGATATGCAACACCAAAGGTTTAATACTAAAACAACATCATACAACAACCATAAAAATCATCATTAATAAGCAAAAGTCTCAACAACCAACCATCCCTACAGAACTTGTCCATAAACATGCAAAGAAGATCTTTCCAGGTAATGGAAAAGCTATTACAAATTTCAATATATTAGCGAAAGCAAGTCTCGGACAGCATTTCCGTGTTCCATACTTGCACACTTTTTGGATTGCGGGTTCCCCGATTGACAGTCTCAAAATTGTGTTTTGAATTCTCCGTGAGCTGCAAATAGCCCCCAGAGTTCTGCAATATACAATTTGTCCGTGGGAATGTATAAAAACTCTTAATTCTCCTCTTCCCCCCCCTCTATTATCCCATTCTCGTTCTATATTTAGTCAAATCTATATGATCACGGTCTCATGGATTCGAAAATAGGCAACTATTTATATATATATATATTCGCACCACAAGCCCGACCGACCACGGTCCCTTTCAATACTTAGCCAATTATCTGATCGTCGGGTCCCAGGTTTGTGGTATCCGACACCTATGTTCCTTGTTCCTTCATATACATCTTGCACCCAAAGAAATTCCTTGATCTCCAATTTATGCCTATATTGGTGATGACTCAGCAGGGGTTCGAAAGGATTTACATTAATAAGAGAAAAGTAGATGTTCTTCTGTCAGATACTTAACCCTTTTTCCCTTGTCTTCTTCCCGTGTATTATCAGTTTCTACTTATATACTTAGTTTCCTTTCTATGATCACAGCTTCCAGCATTGGTGTGTTGACATATCTTTATCTCCATCTATATCCTCACATGACCAATCCAACTGACCATTGTTCCTTTTCATACTTAGCCAATTTTATGCCCGCGTTTTTTGGGTTGGCGCTTTCAAACTCTACTACTTCTTGTTCTGTGATATACATATTGCACTCAAGTATTCCATGATCTACAATTCCACCGTTGACTCCTTAGTCATTTTTCCCTTTTCTTCTTCCTATGTATTATCTCTTTCTGGTTATTTACTTAGTCACCTTTCTATGATTGTGGGTTCTAGCATTGTCGGATTGACATATCTTCATCTCTGCCTACATCCTCACATGACTAATCTGACTGATCGTTGTTCCTTTCCATATTTAGCCAATTTTATGGCCACGGTTTCCTTGTTGGCACTTTGGAGCTCTGTTGCTTCTTTTTTCATGCATGTTTTGACATATACATCTTGCACCCAAAGAACTTCCGTGATATGCAATTTCTACCTTACTAGTGAGAATTCAACAGGGGTTCGAAAGGATTTGCACTGATAAACGAAGCCACGCAGCCTGCAAGTTCGCTTGTCAATTTTTATATCGTGCAACTCTGGGTGCTATTTGCAGGACACAGAACATTAGAGGCCCAATTTAGAGCCCGCCAGCCCGCAAGTCCACGATCCAAAAGAAGTGGCTAAGTATGGAATAAGGGATCTGTACATGCTCTATAAAATGTCATGTCCATACTTTATAAAAGTACATATTTAGTATGTATTGCTCGTTTCTCGGAGCCTGCTAGCCTTGGAGTTCGTTTTTCAATTTCCATATTGCAGAACTCAATAGAAGTACAATGTTGAGCCAGCCAGCTTGCAAGTACACTTGTCAATTTCTATATCACGAAATTATGGGTGCTATTTGTAAGACATGGAACAATAGAGGCCCATTTTTTAGCCTGCCAGCTCGAGAACTGACGATCGAAAAAGTGTACATGCTCTAAAATCTCAGGCAGCTCACAAGTCCACTTGTCAATTTGTATATCGCGGAACTCTGGGTGCTATTTGTAGGACACAGAACAATAGAGACCTATTTTTTGAGACCGCTAGGTCGAGAACCCGTGATCCACAAAGTGGCCAATTGTGGAATGCGATATTTGTACATGCTCTATAAAATATCATGTCCATACTTTATAAAGGTGCATATTTAGTTTTCCCTATTTTGTATATCCTCACATGACGAATCGGACCAACCGATGTTCCTTTCCATAGTTGGCCAATTTTATGCCTACGGTTGTCGGGTTCGCGCTTTTGAGCTCTGTTGCTTCTTGTTCTGTGATATACATCTTGCATGCAAAATTTCCATCGCTGCCTTCCATCTCCACTAACTTCATGTCCTTCCTAATATACATTAGTTATGCTCTTACTAGTGACAACTGGACACACTGGTACAAAATAGTTGGCATCAGACCCTTCGTAATATACAAATTGACTACTGGATTCCGACATCGTCTGATCTTCTATGTTACAGATTGTGCATTCTAATTTTTTGAGTGATGCAATTTGAACGTCACGACCTCACGTCTTCTGGAGAGACCTTGTCATCCTGTTTTGGATCCTCTTGTTGACAGGTTCACAAATGTCCCATTCTTGGACATTGTTTTGGGTTGGCACTTTCGAACTTGACTCATTCTTGTTCCGTGATATACATCTTGCACACAAAATTTCTGTTATCTACAATTCCACCGCCCACTCAGCCCCTTTTCCCTTTTCTTCTTCCCATGTGTTATCGCCTTCTGGTTATGTACTTAGTCTCCTTTCTATGATTGTGGGTTCCGGCGTTGGTAGCCTGACATATCTTCATTTCCATCTATATTCTCACATGAAGGATCTGACTAACCGTTGTTCCTTTCCATACTTAGCCAATTTTATGGTCGTGCTTTCCAGGTTGGTGTTTTCGAACTCTACTGCTTGTTGTTCTATGATATACATCTTGCACTCAAAACTTTTGTAATCTACAATTACATCGCGGACTCGTCAAACTCGCAAGCTTCACTCTACCAGGGTTCACAAATGTTTCGAAGTGTCTATCACTGCCTTCCATCCCCACTAACTTCCAGTCGTTCATAATATACATTGGTTGTGCTCTTACTAGTGACAACTGAACACACTGGTACGGAACAGATGGAATTCGACCCTCCGCAATATACAAATTGACTACCGGGTTTCGACATCGTCCCCTCTTCCGTGTTACAGATTATGCATTCAAATGTTCTGAGGGATACAATTTGATCGTCAGGGCCTTATGACCCTATTTTGGATCCTCGTGTTGCTGCGTTCAGGAAATCTCCAATTCTTAGTCATTGTTTCGGGTTGCCGCTTTCAAACTCTATTGCTTCTTGTTCCGTGATATACATCTTGTACTCAAAGTTTTTGTGATCTACAATTCCACCGCAGATTCCTTAGCCCTTTTTCCCTTTTCTTCTTCCCGTGTATTATCGCTTTCTAGTTATATACTTAGTCACCTTTCTATGATCGCAGGTTCCAACGTTGGTGGTCTGACATATCTTTATCTCCATCTGTATTCTCACTTGAAAAATCCGATCGACCACTTTTGCTTTCCATACTTGGCCAATTTTATGGCCGTGGTTGTTGGGTTGGCAGTTTCGAATTCTCTTGCTTCTTGTTCTGTGATGTACATCTTGCACTCAAAACTTCTGTGATCTACAATTCTACCGCAGAATCCTCGAAATCGAAAGCTTTAGTCTACGACGATTCACAAATGTTTCAAAGTATCTGTCGCTGCCTTCTATCCCCACTAACTTCTTGTCCTTCCTAATATACATTGGTTATGCTCTTTCTACTGACAGTTGCACACACTGGTACGAAACAGTTGGCATCCGGCGCTCCGCAACATACAAATTGACTACCGGGTTCCGACATCATCCCCTCTTCCATGTTACAAATTAAGCATTCAAATTTTCTGATTGATACAATTTGACCATAGGGGCCTCACGTCTTCTGGGGAGACCTTGTCAGCCTATTATAGATCCCTTTCCCTCAAAATTTATGTGATTTACAATTCCTCCACAGACTCCTTAGTCCTTTTTCCCTTTTCTTCTTCCCATGTATTATCACTTTTTGGTTACATACTTAGTCGCCTTTCTATGATCGCGGGTTCCAACGTTGGCGGGCTGACATATATTCATCTCCATGTATATCCTCACGTGACGAATCCGACCAACCAATGTTCCTTTCCATACTTAGCCAATTTTATGGTTGCGGTTGTCAGGTTGGAGCTTTTGAACTCTGTTGCTTCTTGTTCTGTGAGATACATTGTACACTAAAAAAAAATTTGATCTACAATTTCACCCCAGACTCCTCAAACTCACAAGATTCACTCTACCACGACTCACAAATGTTTCAAAGTATTTGTCATTGCCTTCCATCCCCACTAACTTCATGTCCTTCCTGATATACATTGGTTTTTCTCTTACTAGTGATATACAAATTGCCCTATGGACTGTCCTATCATACCCTCTTCGGTGTTATGTATGTTGCACTCAAAATTTTTTGAGACATACAATTTGACCCTCGCACCTCACCTCCAATAGTTGTGCCTTGTAACCCTATTTTCAACCTGCTTTTTTCGCGTCCCCACGACCTCCGTGCTTCTTTCTTAGTATGTAATTAGAAACCTTTCATGCTAACAACTGACCATGCAGGAGCCATCAACATTGTAATTAATGAGTGAAACACTCAAGGAGATATCACATTATTACGCATTAAACCAAGATCTGCGGAGAGTTATATTATCCTTTCTGGTTGTTCATCTCAAACACGCGTCGTCATGTTGTCCTGTTCAAGACATGTATAATTCTTAATCACTCATTGTCGTATCCACCATGTTCTCATTTCTATGTATGTAATTACTAGTGTTTAATGTTAACAATGCATCATGCAACAGCCGTCGAAATTGTCATTAATGAACGAAAGTATCGAGGAGATCTCCCATTCACACGCATTGGACCAAGATTTGCGCAATGTTATATTATCCCTTCCAACTTTTCATTTCATTCATCATTTGGAGAAAACAAACTTTCTTCTAGACTTACGGCAGCAAGTCGACAACAGTTTTGTGGAGATACAGTAAATATCTTCGGACATCAGGACCAGAAATTCCAGTGGTCCAGGGCATACTTTTACTATTCATCCTGTTCCGCCAAGAACGAAGTGATTTGGACTTTTGGAATTGCTCATGCAGGATGCATCCCTGAGGTTTTTGACTGTAAGGAAGTGGTCTCTTGGTGCGTCGAAAAATATATTCCAAGCCAAATAATTATTCCACTGTGTGACCATTCTCCTATTTCTTTGTCACCTCAGGTCTTCTGCAAGATGTTAAAATTGTCAAAGCCAACATTGACCTTCAGAGGACAAGACTACAAGCAGTTCCTAGAAGAACATGATAACAGGTTGGACATATTAGCCGAGTTCCTCGAAGACCCGACGACAATTCCTAAAGATATCACAAAGTTGCAGGTAAGTTCCTTTAGAAATCCATTCCGAGAAATTGCTTGGTTGTTTACAAGAATAACGTGACAAAAATCCACGACAAGCATTTCCCATATAATTATTTATATTTTGTACTTCACAGTCAAGGAAAAATTCATTTTTGATTGGGGGAAGCTAATTTCCATTGAGATTTGTTCCCAATTGTCACGATTCAAAGAATCAAATAAATTTTATATGTCATCCTACTTGATTTTCGCAATAGTACACTGTTGTCCGTTTCCAAAACTTTCTCTTTCCAAGAAAATAAGTTGTGGATTGGACCCAGTAACATTCTGGTACTAGGACTTGTGGAGGCACAAAGCCTCCCATTGTTTTTATGAAGTTTTTAATGGATTTGTCTCAGTTTTCAAAGATTTATTGTTAGGGAAGGATGCTCCGCCGATGTCTGGCCAGGAAACCAAGTTTTTGAACAGGAAGAGAACACTTGAACAAAAGTAAAATCACAGTGTACTAATGGTTTTTGGCTCTAAGGAAAATCCTTCTTTCCTTCCACGTCACATCACTGACAAGATTTTTTTTGTAGAAATAACAAAGAAACAAAACCACTTGTTGCATTTTTTCCATGACAAGAAAAAAAAAAGTTCATTCCTCTACCCTGGAAAGTCGGGGACCTCGTCTGTAGAAACGTCAACAAGATTGATGAAATTGCCGGCCATTTCAAGAAATTGAACCTAACGTATGCTGAAAGGATAAAATGATTTGACCCTAATGGGATTTTCTGAGAACATTTACTGGCAGTTGGCTTTAGCAGCTCTTTTATTGATAAACACCTAGCCAAGGACAGGGAAAGTGACAAAAACAATCCCACTTCTGGCAATTGCGACGGAGAGACATTGCAAAGCACGACTAAATTGTACAGACAACAGGGAAAAGTATCCAGTGAGAAGAGTGTCCAGTCCCCTGCCATCACTCCCAAGAGAATGACATCACGGAGCATTGCTTCAACGTCCCACCCCAGTAAGAAAGCAACCCATAAATCTTTGAATGAAGGAAGAGATAAGAACCCTCGTCGGATAAAAATTGATAGTTCTCACAAAATTCCACTGACCAAGAAGAGAAAAAACAATGCAGGCTAGGCGGACGAACCCAAAATTGAAAGTGAACAGGTGCAACTTGAAATTGAAACTGAGCACATGCACAAAATTGGGCCATCCAGAATGAAAATATTTCAAACCGACATTTTTGACAAATATGAATCCTTCGTATTCTAGAGTGTTGTTTTTGACAGCCAATCTAAAAATATGCTCATTGAAAAGAGAGATGTAACAAATAGGAAAGGAAAATCTCGCACAGAGATTAACTTTAGGAAAATGTGGTCGTCCCAAATCTCCCTATTTCACCACATAACCGATGATGCTCTTCATGATTCCATTGGAGGAATTGAAGCGGAATATGCCAGAGTGAAATACCGCCTCGAGGAATTTGAAGAGGCTTTCATTGCCACCCCAGAATTTGCTAGTCCTTTAGAAAAAAACGTGCATGCTGCCTCTGCAGCCAAGATGAAAGTATTATCTACCCTCCTTGCATGCTCTAGATCCCTTGTAGAGAATAACATCAAAAAAAGAATGCAACTAGTTACTGAATCCTGGGAAACATCACAAAATATAGTTTCCTTCCAAAAGAGGGTAGATGATTTGCTCGAACATTTGGAGGCGAATTTAAAAAATGATCAACATTTTTGTACAAATATGATGACCCCTTTTTCCAACCATGTCATCAACATCTCAGAACTGAAAAGAATACAAGGGAATCTCCCCTCCCCAAACTGTACCGAAAAAATAAAATCATGCTGGAAAAAGAATGTTAAGAACCTGCAGCTCATTGTCAAATCATGTAAACAAACCATATCAGAAAAGGAAGATTTATTCACAAGCCTGATCCAAATAGACTTAGCCGAAAGTACCAATGAGGTTAAAGACCCAAACTTAATTCTCAAATCCTTGTTAATGACCAAAGAAGCCTTCGATGAACAAGTTGATATTTTAAAGGGGTTGTCTTTCGAAAAGTTTTACGAAATACTTGAACATCATGTAGATGAGCTTGAGCGCTAGGTATTGGACTATTCGGCACACAATGAATAAATTGAACGGAGTCTGCATAGTATTTCAATGGATCTAAGGAAATTAGAAAGTGAACTTTACGACATAGAAATCCAGGATGAAATCAACATGCCCCCCATGAAAAGCTACATTGAATAATGGTTCCAACACAGATTGGACAACCACATCCAGGAAGGGAAACAACCGGTCAACATGATTCCACTGACCATCGACAACAACAACAAAAATGCATCGGCTTCATAGTAAGTCTGTGTTGTCATCTTGTTTTCTTTATCAATCCATTTTACGTCTATATTGTCATCTTTTTTTCTTTATCAATCTAGTTATTACCTCTTTAAAAAGAAAATTGTAACCGAACACTCATAACTTCCAATTTCTTCTTTTCAGGTCTTCCTCTCTACCGTCGGGCACTTCTTCTTTCAACATTCCTATTTCTTGTACTTATCTTTTTTTATGGTCTACGGGAGCCCCAAACCCAGTCTATATGACAAACACATTTAAATTTCCAGAAATATGTAACATACATTATTAATTTTCAATAAATTTAAAAGAAAAACTGATTCGGGAATGCCTTTGTTGCAAGACATTACTACTATTCTATTGTATGCTATTTTTGTGTCCTATTGTATGCTACATTTTTTTTTCAAAGAAAAATAGACATTATTAATTTTTGATAAATTTCAAAGACAACTAATTCGGGAATACTAAATTCTGCATGGCTACCACATGTACTTCACCTTGCTTCCCATGTGTCTATACTTGGTCCCATTTATTCCCATTCCAACCTGGCAGGGACTACGCTTCCATGCAACACTTGTTACATTACAAAATAAAACATGAGTTAAATAATTTATGTTCCTTCCTTTAAAGCAGAGTAATACATATGTTTGATGGGCCCTTGGAGCACCCCCTTTCTTTTACACTTATTACATTACAAAATAAAACATGAGTCAAATAATTTATTCACCCTCCTTTCTAAATGAAGTCAATCACGCGATGCTTGTGTGGGGTCTAGGAGGGGTGCCCAACTCTTTTCTCTAATCCTAGCTGAAATATGACATGAATGCCGAGTGTGTGGGGTGCCCCATTCTTTAACCTTGGCTAAAATAATTTCATTAAAATGGTCTCAGTGGGACCCCATGAAGATGCATCACCTTCTTCTTAAGCTCGAAAACATTATGTGAATGTGAATTATGTTGTAATAGGGCCCATTTTTCCTATTTCATTGATAAAAATTTGGTTAGAGAGACTCGTATTTGAATATGCTTGGGCAAGTTTGAATGAAGGAAGTAATTTTCATTTATTATTTGCATTCAAACCACCAAAACCTTCTTTTTCTTCCTCTTGGTTTTGAACAAGAGGAATTGGAGCGGTTTCCATCTTGAGTTTTTCCCTTATTCTCTACTTCACCTTCCTATTCTTTAATGACAGACTTGAAAGACTTTCATTTGATTTATGTTTATAAATCCTACCTCTTTTTCACTTGTTTATGGATGTGAGGCATTCCTACCTAAACACTTGGCACTCATTGTTTCTTAGCTAATGTAGTTAGATAGTGATAATCATAACTTATGTTTGTGAAAAAATTGTCTGAGCCTAGTGGATAAACCCTCTTCAGGAATCATGCACACCTAGATAAGATCTTTTCCCTTCAACCCATCACTTTCAAAGCAAGCTCTACCATTTGATGTCCAATTGTTGGGCTTGGGGGGTTGTCTTCTTGTCCCATTTGCAAAACTGATGGGTAGGGAAATTTCCCTAGATTGGAGTGGAGGAAACAAAGACAACGTAATCAGGGGTGGAAGGAGATAAGAGAGATACGAGGACTTCGTTATACTCTAACCTTGTGTTATTTAAGGGTAGAGAAGAAGATGATGTGAGAGAAGAGACAGAGAGAGATAATTAGAAGCTAGAAAAGCCTCTATAAGATGTTCTTCATAAGGTGTCTAACCTTGATAAGGATTCAAAGGGAAAAGGTGCAAATTCTGCAACTGCATTAGGTTTTCCATTCAATGATATTACTACCTCATCTTAGAAACGTTAGAAAGGATTATTTAACTGTGGGAATCTAGTCATAAAGCACCTCTTTTCAGTTGAGCACCCTTGCTTGGATATTTTCTCTTGAGTAGCTAAATTTGCAAAGAGAATATATAGATGGAAAGGACATGTTCAGCCAAGTCAATTCAAAAGAGGAAGGAACTTGTTATATAGTAGTAGACCATGTTTTGGCTAGTTATGGAGAGTCGACATTCTTACAAGAACCAAGTCGATAAAATGGAAAGGGATTCTCAAATCCCAAATTTTGTATGTAAACTGTATCATCATAAGTGAATCTAGCAAGCGGGATAGGGGTCCTCTCCTGACAGAAAAGAGATTGTGAGGCCTTTTAGAAGTAGTAATGAATTGGATGTGCTTTGTTTGCAAGAGGTTAAAATAATTTGTTTGAAGTTATAGACCACACTGGACTTCATATGGTCGGGATCTATAATAATAACCTCAAAACATTGATGAAAAAGGAGGAGTTTCTTTCCTACTGAAAGAGAGACTTCAAGATCAAATAGTAGGGTCAGGGTGCGAGAGCTGTGTGGGCGGAGCTGAAGCAAGGTGACCATCCTTATGGTATTGTATCCATATATGCTTTTAATTGTATAAGGAGAGGAAATATGTGTTGAACTAGTGGTTGAGTCCTACTTGAAAAATGATTCCTTGCTACTTATTACTTATTCAAAGGGGGGAAGACAAAACATATGGAACTTGGATTCTTTGTGGTTATTTCAATAGGGTTGAGGAAGCTAAAGACAAGGAAGGTGGATTGTCGTTTGAATGGAAATAAGGATAATTTCCTAAATGGTGTAAGTTTCAAATCAACCTCAACTTGATAAATCAGGAGGAAAAAGAGAAAGTAGGAGTTTTTGGTTAACATGGTGCATACAAAATGCAAGGATAGATTTTATTCAAGATTGTACAGATGCATGTTCAATTAAATCTGATTTCAGGTTAAGGCTAGAAGAGAAAACAACAATGTGGTAGTGGTTCTCTATACATTGTTTGACCACCACCCTACTCTTGTTGATATCAATATCATTAAAGGGAGAGAAGGAAGGAATAGCGACAAGAAAAAAGGAAAAGGGAGGAATGTGTCTCATATTTTCCTTCTCCCTCTTCCCTTGGAATCAACTTATGACCTAAATGTGGAGTTGTGTTGGAGGTCGAATGAGATCCCATAGCTAGGTTGAGAACCTCGCTTCTAATACATTGAAGAAGAGGGATCATGGATGAAAAAGACAATTTGATTTAACGTTCTCCCATGCAGACGGGTTGTAATGGATTAAGTTAGATATTACAACAACTCCGATAAAGGACTTGATTTCATCCTCTCATGTTTCCAATCAAAAGAACCATCTCCTTGATTTGCCAAGGTCAATCGAGAAACTTTTCTCCTCGATTCACCCTCTTATTAGAAAGTAGTTACTTGCATGAAAGTGCCCAACATTCAATGTATCCGATCGAGGTTAATTTCCTCGAGTCGGGTTATGAAGAAACTAAAGCCACCCCTATTTCTTCTTATTTAATAGGTAGGCGGGTAGGAAACTGCAAAACCATATAGAAGAACTCTACATCCCCAAAGAATACTGGTTGGACTGGGGAAAACCATGATGCTGGAAATTGATTTGCTCAAGCGATAAACAAGGCATTTATGCTTCGATCAAGTCAAGGTTTTGTTTTAATGGATTGGAAATTACGTTTATTTTTCTGAATAGGGGTATTCGGGTTTGATCCACCCACATTATATGCATATTAATGGGGTTACATAGGATGATAGAGCAGTGGTTATCCTAAGCAACTAAAGTTCTCAACTCTTCTAAATTCCCTGACCTTGGAGCTATATCTATCCCTACATAGAGCATTCTATTTCCAAATCACATTTTTATCATTACAACAAGCAAATCTCATCTGCTCATTCATTTATCTATTTCTCTTGGAAATGTTGTTAAGATGTATGTGGTAGGCAATAATAAATCTATAAAAAGCTAGATTCATAGATAGTTATTTTCTCAAATCAAGATTGATATAGTGTAATAACTTGTTGTAACAATAGAAAGGGAGGAATGAGATGGATGTTGGGTATAAGACACTGACAACTATCTATGCCATAGATAGTTAGTTAGGTCAAAGTCTCTCTTTATGAATAACAAGCATTACTATTTCCATGGGATTGGTATTACAGAAAGTAAATCCTATATGGGTTCCTCCTAATGATTTCTCAATGGAGGAATCATCAGATCAATCTGATCTATCTAATATGAATATCTCCATCTTATATCTTGGTTCGAGGGTCTAGAGATGTCGGATGAACAATACATTTCAAGAGAACTCTTGATTTTTTTAGTGCCACCCACCCACCAACTTGTATGCAAGCAACCATTGGCCTAAATCAAATGCATTGGTTGTTCTTGGAGAATCAAATTTCGTTAGCACTAGAATAATCCTATCCAAGCCTACTTGTAACGATTAGGGGGAGTCGGGGAAGGCCATAGTTGGAGCGAAAGAACACCACCTTTATGGGAATCACATTCAGGGTCCCAATCTGGAATAAAGTACTTATGTTTGAGGAAGAATGGGAAGTAGTGAAAGAATGGCTCTTTTGCATTTACAACCCCCACCAACAAAACTTTGACCCCCTACTCAGATACTTTCATCCCATCCCAACAGGTTGAAATGAACTTCGCACTTGTATAAAGAGATGGCTACCAACCTATATGAAAGGGTTTTCATGTGTGGAGAGGAGAATTTGTATTGGTGTAGTTGTGGGAGACCACACCCCACCTTCACTGGCTCATCTATGAGTTTGAAATAAATTTGGAAAAAATAAAGTTGGTTGGAATATAGGGATAAACAAAAAGTGTTGCTCCAAGTGGAGAAGACCAATGAAATTTTTTTTTTAGTAAAAACACAAATATGAGAACTGGTAAATGCATGTGATATTAAGTAATCTCCAACTGAATCCACTTCTTTTAGTTATATGGGATAAACTTAGCATCCATAATATGTGATAAACCTTGAAGATCAATAGTGTTTGTCTCATTTTCAAATGATAGTATTTGTCTGATCTCATCCATCTCTACACTAGAAGAGTTAGACAATGATGATCCACTTCTATTATCAATCGACTTTATATGCCCAGTCCCATGTGAGATGGAAAATGGATGTTTTCCAGTTTGATCTATTACTATTTTGACACAACTAGAATCTCTTTTAGTTTTGAAAGTGAACGTGAATGTAGGCGTATCTTTGGAAACTTTGTTCTATCTAACCTAGGAAATTATGGCGTTGAAACACAACTGAGAAGGACTGGATTATAGTATGTACAGGAAGTTTCTCTTGATTCATGCCAAAACCACTCTTGTCCAAGCAATTTTCAGTAGTTGTATCAAATGCTTTGTTGATGCCCCTTTATGCAATTATAGCATTTAATCTCTTTGAATTTTACTTCCAGTTGACACAAACTAGTTGTTTGTTGGTTCTTATCCCATATATTTTAGCATAAATTTTGTAAGATTGGTTGTGTTTTTTCTACCTTTCAAGTGAGGGTTGGTTTTTTTCTTTGTTTCAGTGGTCATTATTACATCTTGAGGTGTTATAACATATGGTGTTGGTAAGTTTTGAGGAGTTACAAAATTTGGTGTTGGTGACTTTTGAGAAGTTCCAGACTTTGTTGGGAGTCCCACTTTGCCTTGATGATCATTCCTCAAGTTGAAGTCCCTTGCACAAAGACTGCCAACCAAATGACCTGCGATAGGTTTCTTGGAGGAGTGATTATTTAATATGCCATTTTCATATTCAACTTTAATATCTATTGATAATCTCTTAATTCCATGCATATTCCTTAGAGAACTCAGCTTTGCAGAACCTTGAGGAGAACCCATGTTCTTGTTGGGAATGTTGATTTGTGCATACCTACTAGTAACTCTTCGAGCATGTTTCTTTGTAGGAAACAACTTGTCTACCCAATTACTTAGGGGCACTTTGTTGCAATTTCCAACAGTGCCATTGGAAGACCTTTAGAGACTTCTCATTCTTGCATATTTCACAAAGTTTCTTGAAATTTTCAAGCAAACTTTTTCATAGCTTCTTTTCATCCTTGGAAAATTCTTTAGACATTGAATTCAGGCAGAAATTGAGATTCCTAGCCTCTTTAGGCATGGATATATGCTATCCTTCCCATCAAATATTCTAAAGGAACATGCATCTCCTATTGCATCCTTAGACACATCAATTTTCTTTGAATTCAGTATTCTGTCAACCTTATCCCTCTTTGGAACAACCTAGCTTGGTAAGAATTCTTCTTAACTTGTGCCCATATGACCTGATTTTCTTCCAAATCTTGAGAGATATTCCTTGTCTTTACCTCATTTTCAATTTTGCTTGGTATTTTTTTTTAGTGGTTTGTGTTGAATGCAAATTCTACTATATTTTGTGTAAGACAAGAGATTTTCTTCTCTATCTATTCAATTACTAGATCAATGCTATCATTTTAATCTAGGATTTCAACTTAACCTCCAATTTATTTTGTGTTCAATTTAGAATCATTTTTCATGGCATCTACAACTTTTAGGGAAGTAGAGTCTCCCATAGAAAACAAAGATTTCTTTGAACATTGCAGGTCTTCACCTATAGTTTTTTGAATACGGGTCTCTCTCCTTTTCTCAGATGTTGGACTATGTGTTACAAGTTACAACATTAGTGTATTGAGTGCTAGTTGTGGACTCAACATCCAAATTCTCATCCTCCTTGGAGGAATTAATATTAGCTCCCTTTCCTTGGGATTCACTAACATTATTAATTGCAATAAAAATGGAAACCTCGTTAGCTCCACTCTTTGCATCATATTCTATGCCTTCTTTAACATAATATGCATCTCCTATTGAAGATAATATGTAGATACAACTCTGTGACTGTCATTTTCAGTTGTGGGTTTCACTGGCTCTATGAACAAAATATAATATTATAGTTTTGATAAAATAAAATCCAAAACAAAGCTTTATTAAGAATTTTTTTTATGATATGCCAAAGATCACACCACAAACATGACCCCAAGATAATAAGACACCCTTGTTCTCATAATTGCTTTAGGGATTGGGAGGTCCACACCAAAATCTTACAATTTGAGTCACAGTGATCTAGTGACATAGAATACACACCAAAACACCCTTCTAAATGAAGGATCCAACAAAGTTGAAAGAAATTTATGAACAATAATACCAATCACATCATGTTCACACTATGTTCTTTTTATCTATTAATGTGATGCTATATTCTATAAAGAGAGAAATACCTTTATTTTCAACATATGGGGTTTTCTCTCCAAAAACCATGGCATTGTAATCCCTACCCTACAAAGGGTTTTAAAAAAATACAAAATACTTTTCAGGTTTATAAAATAAATTGAGTTATACCTCTATCATATTTTGAATCTTTTAGGTTGGATGTTCATGTCCTGTATCTTGTATATCAAATTCTCTCCTTGATAGCATTAACACTCAAGGGTGAAAGGGGAAAATCCTTTTGCCTATATAGTGAATAATTTATCATCAAACCATTCTTGTTCTCCAACCTATAGGACTCAATCCTCGACCCTTTGGGGAGAAAATGTTTTTAACAACAAAAAAAATATGATATTTCCTTAATACAAATATGATGAATCTAGAACATGAAATTTGGGTGGAATTGGGGTGCTTTTATTGCTTTCCCAATAATGTTTATGGGTTAAAACATCAATTTTTCTAATAAATTCCTAATGGGAACCTAAGGCTACTTGGCTACAACGTAGCTAATAATGTGTTTATGAAACCAAGAATGCAAATGACCAAATAAATTTATAAATTTGTAAGTTTAAATGTGATCTTTTGTGGAATGTTGGGTTGAGATGTCATTCTTCATGTACCAAAAAGGGCATCGTGGTTTGTGCATAAAGTAGTGGTGGGATTGAAGAGGAGTTATAATAGAGTAGAACCACCCGATTATGGCATGGCTATCACAAGACAACAACATGGAGTCAAGAAATGGCAGGGTTGCAAGATCTTATTCTAAAAAGAAAAAAAATGAGATAGAAGAAACAAAAAGTCAGGATGCCTCCACCCAAGAGTCATGAAGGTGTAACTATAAACTGTAATATAATTCAGTGTCCACTTCACATATCAAATCTGAACGAGTTTCGATATATAACCAAATCATATAATAAAGAAGGCATATGGATATAATTATTTCTAAAACTATATGTGTTAGCTTTTGGGATAGCTCTGACAGGTACTTCCGCATTGGTGGTGCCTGACATGTGGAGGTGTCTGAGTGACACTCTCTAGATTGTTAAAGTGGCTTTTATGTAATGACTAAAGTGAATTTTGTAAGGTTGAGTGACTTAAGTGATTTAAGTAATCTCAATGAGAGATTAAGTCATGACCATTAGATCGTGAGAGGCAAGATCTAATCTTAGCCATTGAGATCTATGGTTAGGGTTTTAGTCATTAGGAGATTATAAAAGAAGATCTAAGGAGAGTGAGAGGCACACAATGAGTGCATAGGAGTAAGAGGGAGTCTTGCTCATGTACTTGTGTCTAAGTGGGCAAGGATGAGGAAGTGTGCAAAGGGGCATCGAGGGAGATAACATCTAGGTGGGATAGGCTATTGTTGCATTGTAATCCTCTGAGGGCCATTATACCAGGAAGGGAGCCCAATAATAATAAAACTTAGAACTAGTTTTCTTGCAAGGGTTTTTCCAAGGGTATTTACTTGAAATATATTGTGCATGTGTTATGGTTTCTGTTGTTTATGCTTCTGCTAAATTTTAGTTGATAACCTAGCTGTGTAGTTGTTCAATAAAGTGATTTTATTAGGAATAATTGTTAAGTGCTAGGTTTGATAAGTAAAATAAACATGGTATATGAGCTGAGACTCTGAGGAAACCAGGAACTTGAGAACAAGATTTGGCAGCAAGAAGATAGACCTGCGAGAATTTTATTTCCAGGTTTGGTGTTGCGGGATCGGGGTTAATTAAAAAAAGAAAAAAATATATATACAGTCATCATACGACCGTCATAGTACAATCGCACGACTATTTTGAGTGTTGGACGTTGTAGAGTGGTAGCAAGATCACGGTTAGAATATTTTGCAGCCAAGGTGGACAGTCCGAGCACAGGTTGTTGAAGTTGTTGTAGGGGTCGCACAGGTTGAAATTCCATAAGAACCGACAGATCTATTGTTTCCACTGCAAAGTAAATAATTGTTGAGTGGAGGATGCTAGAATTGCATAGACATGCAACATAAAACAAAGAAACTGCCAACTGAGTGTGTTGATCGGGAAACAGAGAAAGGTTGTTGAGGAGGATTCACTGAGAAAGATGCCAGTGTGGAAAAAGGACATCCGCCAAGCAGCATGGAGCCACCGATTGGTTGAGGGCACGTGTTCTAGCGATCTGATGATAGATTGAAGACAACAATGGACAGTTGTTGAAGTCGTCGATTTTGACAACAAGTTGGATCTTGGAGCAGGGGAAACAGAGACTATGGAAGTTGGGAAAGTTGGTCACACGAGAAAGAAATTGTCGTGAGGTAAGACAATGCCCAGGTGAGCATTGGAGCCTTCGAAAAAAGATGCCGACGACAGAAAGGATTAGCAGCGGGCTGGAGCTAAGGGCAGACATGGAGGAGAAGTTGTAGGTGTGGAGGTAAGGCCAACTATGAAAGCCACCAGCCTATAGCAGCGGCCGCCAATTCGTGGGCTGTGAAATTGTAGCAACATTGAGATCCATGCTAGAGGGACACTCATGGAGGTCATAGTCGAGTCGAGCAGGATGGTATCCTCCAGAATCTGAGACAACCTCACATGAAGAATAAGAACTTTCGAAGTAAACTACTAGCAAGTGAAGGTTGTGTGGGGGTCACGGGTTAGATAATATTCCTGAGTTGGGAGGCGAGGAGCTTTGGGCGGCCGTGTGGGTAAGCAGGGCAGCCTAGCCATGTGGATCTGGGAGACACGGATGGCACCAGAGCCAGCGACCATCAGAGCAGGTTATCGCTATTGTAACAGTCGATAGGGTTGATCTAGTTGCTAAGTCAGCAGAACAACGAGCCACTAGTAAGTGACGGCCAACGACAAGAGGGTGCAACGCAGAAAAATAAATAGTTGTTAGATGAGCCAAATAGGGCCACAAAGAACCGAGAGGGCATCCAATAGTCTGTAGAGGTCCGGGAAGCACCCAGGCATCGGGCATAATGCCCATAATTTTGCCAGGCAACGAGAAGAAATGTTGGGTAGCAAGCTGAGATAACCAGGTAGTGCCTATAAAATCTCTGGGTAGCCAAGAAAAGGACCTGGGCAATAGCGAGAGGCTACGGGAAACGTTGGGTAGGGGTCCAAGTAGTAGGCAGTGGGATCAGATAGTAGGTTCGGAAGACCAAATTTGAGAAGGTTGTCGCGATGGCAGCGTTGGATCATCTCGCCATATAACAAGAATGAGGTCGATGTTCCTTGGTGTTTTAGAGACGAGCTTAGACTAGCATGCGGGAAGTGGGGTTGACACCATGCATGCAGTAAAGGGGGTTGGATGGGTCAAATTCCAACTAGATTCAGGTGTCTCTCTGGAGGTAGCAGAAGTGTTATATGTCCTAGCGCTGAATTTTCTCTCAGTATCAGCCTTGGAGGACATGGTGTATGCAGTTACATCCAAGGATGGACAAGACCCATACATTCAGAGGGAGTAGATACCCAGGATGCAACAACAAGGTTTGGCATCGGGGAGGGTATGATGTACAGGGTGCTTGGACAACCTATAGTGGGGTCCAAGGGGATCTTGGATCGCAGATCATATTAGAGTGCAATAGAGGTTGCAGGGGGGTCTTCTAGTTCAAAGGGAGCAACGACAACAACAACAAATATGATGGGGTTAGAGATTGATCTAGGAGGAGTTTCTTCCATAAGTACCTTCCTTGTTAAGAAGGAGTGTTAGCTTTTGGGGTAGCTAAGACAGGTACTTCCGCATTGGCGGTGTCTGGCATGTGGAGGTGTCCGAGCAACACTCTCTAGATTGTTAAAGTGTCTTTTATGTAATGAATAAAGTGATTTTTGTAAGGTTGAATGACTTAAGTGATTTAAGTCATCTCAATGAGAGATTAAGTCATGACCATTAGATTGTGAGAGGAAAGATCTAATCTTGGGCATTGAGATCTAGGGTTAGGGTTTTAGTCATCAGGGGATTATAAAAGCATATATAAGGAGAGTGAGAGGTACACAATGAGTGCATAGGAGCAAGAGGAAGTCTTTCTCATGTACTTGTGTCTAAGTGGGAAGGGCTGAGGAAGTGTGCAAAGGGGAAGCGAGGTAGATAACAACTAGGTGGGATAGGCTATCGCTGCATTCTAATCCTTTGCAGGCCATTATCCCAGGAAGGAAACCCAATAATAATAAAACTCAGAATTGGTTTCCCCGCAAGAGTTTTTCGAGGGGTATTTACTCGAAATATCTTGTGCATGTGTTATGGTTTATGTTATTTATGCTTTCACTAAATTTGAATTGATAACCTAACTATGCATTTATTCAATAAAGTGATTTTATAAGGAATTGTTACCCCCAAACTTAGGGGTAAATAAGGAGATCATGTCTCAAGGCCCACAGGTCCTATACATGGACTGTTGAGAGCTAGACAACTTGAGCATGGCCCCAAAGGGCCCCTTTTTTTTTGCAGCAGAGCCCACATACCATCGACAATAGTATCCATCACACCGGAATGACCTTGAAATGGGAATAAGTCTTTCTCCATGAGGTAATAAGTCTGGGTATCATGGTATGTATCGCTCTGGTTTTTAAAACATTTAAACATGTTGCATTGAATCTTTCTGTATTTCAAAACGTTTGCTTGAATTTATGCTCTTTTCCTTGTTCAAACCTGGGAGGGTCACATGGTGCCTTAGTAAGTTGGTTTCCCTTTAGGATAGGTTGTTACCTAGTGGATCTCTGAAGAGCCATCGCTTGTTCCCTCCATACTTACCATTTTCCATCTTTATCCCCTCCATCTATCCACATTTTTGGGCACTGGGGGAGACTCCACTTGGAAATGGTTGTACCTTACCTTATGGGAAGAAGGGGCTAAAGGCCTAAGGGGAAATGTAGCTGGAAAAAGTTAAGAGCCGACTTTAAACCTTCAAGATACTTCACCTAGGGATCCCCAAGAAATCACTGAAACGCTTCTCAGCAAGAAAAGGGGAGCCACATATGAATAAAACACTCAAGGCATTTGTTGGTGGATAGGAGGTCTCATCATGAGTCGGCCTATCATGACCATGAACATGTAGTGGTATGAAACTACCATCCAAATGGTCACCAAGCTAGGGTAGTGGCTCTTGGTTGCATGGCCAATAGAAAGGGGGTCTCATCATGATCCAACCTTCTCATTTCCGTGAAATGTTTGTCGGTGAAACTGCCACTAGCTGGTCACCAAGACAAGGTGGTGGCCATCAACTCTTTCCTTGCATCATGAAGAAATAAATCTAAAAGAAGTAAACAAAGATAAAAATAATAAATGGACATCAGTGGGCTTGGAAACATTTGCATCCATGGCAAGGTGCAACTCACCCTCAACAAAGACACACATAGGTGATTGTTACATTTCCCTACTATCACATGCACCCCATGACCAAAGGTTTTCCTCTCACCACCTTATACACTTGCATGATTTGGATCAAGCTCCGATGGGGAAACGACCTCGACTTAAGGTTGACTGGCCCAATAGGACACCCTGAGACCATTCTAAACCCTAGAATTGTCAAGTTGCATAACATTTTGAACATTTGTTTGGGTTTAGGGGGAATTAATGCACATGTTTGGGCATTTTAATTATAAGATGTGATTTACGTAATGTGATGCTTGTGACTTATGGATCCTTGGAGGGCATAGTTGTTGTCTTTGTAGGACCTTTCCTGGTGAACAGGTACATGGAGAGATGACTAGCTTGGTAAATGTTTTCTTGATGAGGAAGAAATTGTCTATCTTTCATGTATGGATTGAAAATTAGGACGAAGATGAGAAGGTGGCATGTTAAAAGCTTGGTTTTAGTCACCTAATTTTTCATGCAAGAGAAAGGGGGAGATAAACCTGGACAAATTCATAGGATTATTTCTGGTAGGGGAGGTGGGATCACAAGAGAGTCCTATTGACTTAATAATAGGTTAATTTTTCTTCAATTTGGGGGAAAGTTCCTTCAATCAACTAGATTAATTGTTCTTATTAACCCCTCCCATGTAGGGAATACATCAATTGCTTTATGGTCAAATGTGAGTTGACTTCATAATATCCCTATGTAATTTATGGTTATTCTATAATGTTTTGTAAAAAATAGTTATTAATTTTATGTTTTAGAAAAAATTCCTGTGTAATTTTTGAAATTATATAATGTTATTTTTTTATTGGATATGGGACTTGATTTGAGAAGATAGCCCTAGTTGGAGGTGAAAATTAGAAAAAATAAGAAATAAAAAAACAATTAAAAACAAAACTCCAAGTAGCAATTGATGGTACACTTAGTAGTTGTTTGATTGTACCATAGATCTCATTTGAATAGTACCACATGTAAGGCTATAACATTCAAATTCATTTCATTCATTTGAGAGTAAATGCACCTGGCATCACGTCAATATAGGTGGCTATAACATTTCAATTCATTTCAAACCCTAAAACTCAAGTGAAAAGGCTATATCATTTCAATTCATTTGAGAGTAAATGCACTTATCATCATGTCAATATAGGTGGCTATAGAACTTAAATTCATTTCAAGCTCCAAAACTCAAGTGATTTCACTATGGTGCATCATCAATTCAATACTCAACAAAGGTATCTCTGAGGAATGTTATCCTTCGAAGGAAATCACTCTAGAAATCTTCCTTTGAATACAAGAGTTAAATGGAGGGCATATTTTTCCCTTTCAAACAGTAGACTCGAGAATGTAATGAACTGAATATATCGATTCAGTACTTCAAATTGATGCAATTCGATGGATTTTCAGTAGAGATTGTTATTCTCCTCTTACGCCAAGTGCTTCAATGACTTTGCAAGTAGATTTTACGAGGCCTACTATGATATTGGAGACAACGTGAAATTTAGATAGTCCATGTCCTTTACAATGAACTTTCTTTCTTAGGTTTCTCTCTATATAGCTCCAAGTTATCTGAGGAAAAACAATCGAACGCTTGATGCGAGCAATTCGTTGGGGTCCAAATTTTATAATGAAGGCCCATACAACTCATACTATGTTATAAACTTGGGTTTGGAAATTTATATAGAGAAAGGTAGATATATGTGCATGTCATGTGTTATACACTACAAATTCATAAAAATCCTAGGTGTAGGATAGTCTAGGAAGGTTTCATGTTTTACAAGTGCCTCGAGAAATTGAAATTAATCTTTTTTTTTGTTCAATTTTCATGGAATAATGGAGGAATTGATATTAGGTGGGTGATGGAAACAATGATCACTAGTGTTGGGAGAGTCCAGAAGATATGGATATGCTTTGAACATTGTACTAGATCAACTCATTCTCTCTTGGAACTGAAGTGGCTACCAATTTCTTTGTTGCTTTCTTCTCTACAACCATTGCTTTGGACAAGTCTAATCCTTTATACTCGAAAATATTACTTTGAGATTGTCGAATAGTGGGTGTCTGACATTTACTTTTAATTTAGTGTTTTCGCCATGTGGGTGTATAGTGTATATGTTACTCTATTTCCCTTGTCTTGTAGCTCTTCAAATTTGCAAAAAAATATCATGCGTCATATCAAGCTTCTTACCCTTTCTACTACTCCTATTCTAGTTTCCAAGTATGTATTTCTACACACTATTCATTACATGTAAAAAATTACTATGAACATTGAATGTATAGATGTTGTGAGTTTAGTTGTGAACAAAGAAAATACAAAATGAATTGATTACCATATTGACTAACTGAATGCCTCATATTTATGTTGAGTAGGGCGAACTGTTGTGGGCATAAGGCAATGATGAATTGATTTTATTTGAAATTTTTTTTTGGATAATAAAGGATGGAGTGAAACCTCTCTGAATTCAATTGGGATAACAAAATTACAGGATCTCAAATACTCTTAGCTCAGGTAAACATTTAAAGTTGGTCTATTTTCATTTTCTTTTGTATTTTTTTCTCAACGCTCTATTTTTCTATTCAAGAGTATCTCTTTGGCAATGATCCCTTGATAAAATATAAGACCAATGCATATTACTGTATATGTGCCTTAATGCCAAAAAGTAGTATTGTGCAAATTCAGACAATTCCAAGTTTCACTATAAAATCTAACTGGATTCCTTCGACAAAGTTCATTTTATGAGCTAATTGATCTTAAGGTGTGTCATTTAAGACTGTTTCTTAATTTACCTCATCACTCATTGTAGAATATTTTTTGAAAGACAAAATAACTTAATTTGGGAACAAAAATTTATGTGAAATATGTAATCCTTTAAACATATGATTTGACAGTATATCATGCGAGACAATATTATGTGTTTTTGTAGCTATAGAGAAAGACAAAGGCACATATAAAGATAAAGTCGTGCATAGGGAGTAATAAAAAATAATTGCCATGTTTGTGTCCTGTCCTTCAAGAGTTTTATTCACACTTTCTAATTCATATTTCTTTTGTCTATTGTGTGTATTGCACATTCTTACAAGATCACAAGTGTGATAAGTAAATGAGAAAAGATGGATAACTATTACCAAGCTTTTGTTTTTGGAAACAATCTCTGCATTAATTAATGCCATTCAAGATTCAATTTATCTAGGTTATCCTTTCATGAAGAATTGAATTAAACCCGCAACTAGAAATGAAGTAATTTAGGCATAGAGTTGTTGATTTTAATTTAAAAAATTATTTGTCCTCTAAATCACTAAAGACAATGTGATGATGCATCATTGGTGGGAAATAACGAACTAGGATCACCATTAGGAAAAACTGTAAATTATCTCTTGAGATGGTCTACATTGATCCATGGTTGATGTTGTTCGAATGATTGTTGTTTTTCTTCAGTGGATTTATGAACCTTATTCTAGTTATGCAGTAAGCCATGTTTATTTTCAAATCGAGATGGAGATGCTTTGTGCCTACTTAATGAATTGTTTAATTCCTAAGCAAGATACTCCATTGATTTCGGTAGTATTGCATCACAATTCATAATGATATCTAGGATCATATCAATGGAAGGATGAAAGTATGATATGATCTCAATTTTTGAATTTTATTTGTTTGTTTGGGGTTGTGATGTTACGCCATGTTCCTTCTTTAACAATTGCATTGTTCATTCTATAGAAGGGCATATAAAATTGAAGTGATGTGTGGAGAATTTATTTTCTTTGGTCGATTAGAGAGTCACCGCGATGGAGACTTTCAGTTTCAAAATTATTTTGTAAATCTTGTATGATTCACCATTAATCTGTGATTGATTGCAATAATCCAAAATGGATGAATATATCAAGAAGGCAAGTCAAATCACCTTTTTGTACTTACCAAAGACACTAGTAAAGGAAACTTGCTTTACACATTATGGGGAAAAAGACAAAGGAGTTTGTTTCCACATTCTGGTACTGTGATGAAAATAGAACCTTATTGAATTGGAAAGGTAAGTTGAGTCAAAGGTAGCAAAACACAATGTTCAACACCATAACTTGAGTCTTTAATGGATTTTCCACAATATGTTATAGTGATGGATTCAAAGATGAGTCACCTTGTATAACACATTATAAAAAAATTGGAATTTCCACTCAATTTTATTGTGTTGACATAAATAAATTCACCAATTCCTTTATTACATTTATAAAAGTTTGGAGATTAGAAGTTGTCTTTGTTTTTTCTTTTAGCTTCAACAATCTAGTAGCAAGGATAAAGTTCATGGCTACTCGGAGGTCTACATTAGAACAAATTTGAAATACATGTCCCATGTTTTTTCTTTCATGAAATATCTCATTGAATTAATAGTTGGTTGGTTGGTTTGCAAAGAACACATCCAGACCAATTTACTATATTTGTATTTCCAAACCCATCTCTTACCTAACTCGTTGTTATTTTTTGTGTTTTTCGAAGATTAACCACTTGAGGTAATAGTCACGAGATTTGAGTACTTCATAGATGCATGTTGTTGTTGATATGGATGATTATAAAATATTCTTGCAAAACCTATCTTAATCATTCTTAATCAAAGTTAATTAAAAGCTCATTTAGTATTTTATATAACTTCTTCAATACCCGATATAAAGATGCTTATGGTAGCTAAGCTACAAGCCACATTGAATTATTAATCATGAATCTAGTAAGAAAACAAAATTCTCCGAACAAACTATTTGTGTGACCTTAAAAGATAATGTGCATTTAAATCACATTCCACTATAGAAGCTTTGTTTCTCCTCAAAATAATCACATTCCATTATATAAGCCTTGTTTAAATCACATTCCACTATAGTTTGTAGACTTCCTTAGATTGTGCAATATTTGTGACACAAAGATGGTGCACTTGATCCTCCTATTAATATTTGGTGTTATCTAAACGTTCTAAGTTTTGTATTTTTTGTCAGAGTCCGATCATATGAATTTGGACGAAATCTCAATAACCCCTCACATTCGGAAAGAAGTGTAAGCTTTAGAAAAAAATGTGCTTAGAAAGACAAATAAATCATATTGAAAATGGAAATGAGACAAAAAGGAGTAATGAAAATTGAAATTAGTGTATTATTTTGAGTAATATTTTATTTTCTTTTTATTAAAATTGCATTGATGTTTTTATAAATTTCTTACTCTTCCTTTCTTTTCTGGCATTATTTATTGGTTTTCTAGAGAGAGATTATCTTTCTCTTCCATTAGAATTGAATTTTTTAGTATTCATAAAATTGGAAATGATGCCAAAAGGAGGTGATGGAAATTGAAATTAGAGTACATTACTAGTAATATCCTATTTTCTTTTATTAAAAAAGAAAATGAATGTCATTTTTATTAAAATGTGTTTTCTGTAATAATAATTTTATAGGCAATTATGATTTTTTTTTTTTTTTAAATGAAAAGTTTTAGTTTTTTTCATAAGAATGATTGATTTTACTTTTTAGATGAAGTTATATGGATTTTAAATTTTATTTTGCATTGCATTATATTTTATTTTTTACTCTACCTAGGAAACACAACATTCCCAATGTAGGCCTCGAACATTGCAATATCATCTTATCATAACAAAAAGTGGATGTATAGAGTGCTCAAGTAAAATAGAGTGCAGAGTTATAATAAATATACACATTAAACAAAATCATTAAATTTAAATGAATGAAGTTATTACAATTTTTTCATTATATTTGATTTATAATAACACTTTTTTAATTTCTTATTACATTATATTTAATTCAAAATAATATTTTTTTTTCATTAGATTTAAATAATAATTTTTTATTGCATTAAATTTAATTTAAAATAATATTTTTTGGTATTAGTTTTAAATCTAATAATTTTTTATTGCATTAAATTTAATTTAAAATAATATTTTTTGGTATTAGTTTTAAATAAATTTTTTATTGCATTAAATTGAATTCATAATAAAAAAATAAATTTTTTATGGCATTAAATTTAATTCATAATAATATTTGTATTGCTTATATTAAAAATAAAAATTAAATAAAATAATAACTTTTATAGTATACTATCTCTTAGTTAGATAAAAAATAAAACAAAAAGTTGTAGTTGTACCATTTTTAAGTCAAAATAAATAAAGTATTTACTAATAAATAAAGGATTTTACACTATATATTTCACCATCACTGTATTACCGGATTTTAGGGAATTTAAGGCAAGGGGATTTTAGGACATATATTTACGGAAAGAGTATTTTCTAGGATTTTAGGGTATTTACGGCAAGGGGATTTTAGGGCATATATTTCCCATGCAACGGAAAGAGTATTTTCCATGATTTTAGGGTATTTACCGCAATGGGATTTTAGGACATATATTTCCCCTGTAGCGTATTTACGGAAAGAGTATTCCATAGATATGTTTCTCCTACAGGGTATTTATGGAATTTATGGAAATAGTATTTTCCAAACATATGCATCCCCTGCAACGATGGTGATCTCTCCCCTGCAGCAAATGTTTGAACGGTTTTCTGCGAGTAATTCAACATGACAATTCATGCTCGTTCACCTTTACGACCACATTTAGACATATATGTCCTTTGCAGCGATGGTTATCTCTCCCCTGAAGAAATGGGTGACGCTTGACTGGATTTCTATGAGTAATATCCTCCTGACAATTTTATGTCGATTCACCTTTAGGGTCACATTTGCAAATCTTGGACTGATTGTTAGGGAGAAGATGGATGATCCCTCTGTGTAGTGGAAGATGAAGATGGGAGATCCTTTTCGATTCCTCATTGACGGGCCATATGACTGCAATATCTTATTATCTTTGAACAGTCTCGTTAAATGAGTAGACATTAGGAAGGCAGGGGCTTGTGCTGGGTGTACATAAGGTGAATAATTTCCTCAAATCTCCTTGATTACATTTTTACAATCCAGAGAAAGCTACGCTGCTAAGTTGAAGAAACAATGGAAAGTAACAATCAAATTCCCAGTAATGTGATGCTCTAGACAGTAATAAGGTCAAACTAACTCTTATCAAACTCAATAACCTGAAGTTTAACTCTACTTCAAAACAGGGCATTTCCATCATGCCATTGTGATATTACCAATCTCAAGTCCCATGAAAATATTGGTGGAATTTTTTATCTGTATGCTACAGGAGGCTGAAAATCTGCTTGATGAGTGGGGTTGTTGTTGATGGATAGGACTGATGTAATATAACTATTGAACAAAGAAACTCCAAGCCCTAGACATACAACCAGAAAAGTTAGTATTATTATAAGGACCGTGCAGGGAGTGAGGAAGGACTATGCCTATGCAAGAGGCATTAGATATCACAAAAGGATGCAACGCAGGCTAGTAAATGATGACTTTGTAACCCAAAAGTGATAGAGACTCGCCCCACCTATTTTGATAGTCGGGAAATGCAGGGTTTTCTTTGAATGGAAGGTCGGTTGGAAAGGGCTTGTTACCAATTGATTTGTCTCACTAGCAAGTGCAAGATCAATACTAGAGAATAATCGATGGGAAACTCAGAAAATAGATCACTGTCACCTCAACCTATCTACCCGCACTTCAAGGTGGATGTAACTCACCTCTAGGGGGGCTTCCCTACAAAGAATCTTTACACTATTGGCTACATGTTCCCCCAAACAGTATACTATTTTAGCCTTAAAGATATATTTTTGTATCTTAAAATATATCAATACAAAGAATTATTACAGCCCTCTGTAGACTTTTCTTATGAACAAAGATACTAGGGCAGGTTGAGTGTAAGGCGTGCTATAATTATTTTCCCAGTTCTATAAGAGATATACAAACTGGAATTTAGGGGTTGGAAACCACTTATGAAAGGATCAAATGGCATGTAATCATTGGGTTGCTTGACATAAGTCTCTTATCAAAACAAATAATCAATCTAACAGTTGTAGTATCAATATTCAATTTGGAGCAGCCCTGGGATTCACCTCAACTCAGAATTTAACTTCAATTGGTGAGGACTTTTAACCTCAGAAAAAGAGCATATGAATTCTCAATTATGAATTTTAACCGAGGATTTGGCTCTCTATTATTTATTTCTCCCAATTTTGGATAAGTATACAGAGCAGAGGATCTAGGGCGATAACCTTGGTATGAAGCAAATCGTTTAGTGTAGTCTACAGGATGTATTGAGGTAACCCTGATACCCGACTTGATTGCAGTTTCAGGCTTAATAATTTTCTGCTGTAAAAATAAACATAACCAACCCCCCAATTTATATATTAGTGATGGTATACAGGTTGTAAAGGAGTTTCCATCTCTCGTATGAAGGGAATAACCAGTGAGTGAAGGCTAAGAAAACTCCAAAAATGGGTTGCAAACTACAACAAGTGCTGGAAAATCATTCATTCAAAGGTTTGCTTATATGCTGTAAATTTATCGAATTTATGGCGTGATCTTTGGTGGAAGCGCACCTTCACTAGGAGATGTAAGAGGGCATACAGTGATTTGCAATAGGAAGAGCACTGTTGACAAAGTTTCCATCTTGAATTTCAAGTTCTAAAACAAATCCACAAACACCCAAATAACAAACTAATGTACAGGCTTAGAAGAAACTCATATACACCTTTTGTCAAATGGTTTGGTGACAGCCTTGTGCATGCATCTTCTTGCTATTAGATTTTGAAATTCACACTCAGAAACATCACAGAGGCCAGGATCACAATAACTTTCTTCTGTTGCTGTAGTGGATATGGATAGCAAGAAAATCTACAGAGTATAAAATGCAGCATTACCAATAAATTTGTTACCTTTTAAGAACAAAGGTACTTGCCTCATTGCCTAAAAGGAAAGAAACCACTTAGAATAGATGTTCTATAGCTATCCTATCTACCACCTGTAAACCATCATCAACAAAAAATTGAGAGAAGAAGGATTTTAACTCAACCATGCAACCAACAAACCATTGTCACAAAGATACCCTGCATTGAAAATTTTACACATGGATTTCGTCGAATAGTTGGTAGACAACCTTGCAATTTCTGGTTATGAGAACAACCTAAAGATATTCTTTCTGCCATAACTTTGTTAGCCAGAGTCAAAGCAAAATAAATTTTGTTGGTACTTATAAACTGTTACCAATTTGAGGAATTTTCTAGCAATTAGTAAGAAAACCAATCATATATATATATATATATATACATGATATATATACATGATATATATATTTATTTATTTATGAATGGGGTGAATTTGGTCACACAATATAAAATATTCATAAATAGAGGTTTCAGGGCTTTGTGGTTGAAAAGAGTGCCAAATCTTTTGAGTATGAGACTAAGGTAGGGCGTCGGCTAGGCTTGGGACATCAGACCCTTGAAAATGGGAACACTGGGTGCACTTTGGATCTGTATCCCTAGGAAATTTGAGTTGGAAAGATAAAAAGTGGCTGAGAAGAAAGTATACCAGTGCCTTGTCTATTGGGGTAAATGGGGTCTGGATGAGTATGTAAAGAGGGGAGTAGCTCCTCTGCTGAGAAAAAGGTGCACCTCCTACAACATACAAGTAAAGTATGAACCAAACTCTAATTCATGGACAAAACTAGAATTCACATCATTTATCTTGCCAATATGGACAAGAAATAAAGTAAGACCAGCTAAGATTTATCATGGAATGTTCCTGTGTGAATTTAATCCAATAGCTGAGAGAAAAAAAGCAGCAGAGAAACAATTCAAATGACAAACCACACGAGAGATGAACTGATAATACCCAAGCAAATTAGTTGTTTAACCATTGAGATGTAGCAAATCCAGTCTTGAGAACGCCAGAGGTACAATCCCTAGCCTCCAGGGCGTACAAACAGACCAGCCAAGAGATTTTTCCTTGGAAAAATAGTATTCACTCTTTCAACCCAGTTTTCATGTACAAAACGTGGTTAAAATAGCCACATAGCTCAACAACTAGGTCAAACAAAAATTAGAACGGACCTTTCAACCCAGTTCTCATGTACAAAAGGTGGCTTAAATAGCCACATAGCCCAATAGCTAGGTCAAAAATGAGAGAGGGCCGAACATAAATTCTTCTAGAAGTTGGCCCCATTTGAAGAGTGCTCCCTCTTTTCTAAAGTTGAGTAATACATATGTTTGGTGGGCCCTTCGAGCGCCCCCCTTTCTTTTACATTTATTACGTTACAAAATAAAACATGAGTCAATTAATTTATTCGCCCTCCTTTCTAAATTAAGCCAATCACATGATGCTTGTGTGGGGTCGAGGAGAGGTGCCCCCCTCTTTTCTCTAATCCTAGTTGAAATATGACATGAATGTCCACTGTGTGAGGTGGACATTTATGTCATATTTCCATGTGGGAACCCAAGATGCATCACCTTCTTCTTAAGCTCGAAAACATTATGCAAATTCTGCAACTGCATTAGCTTTTCCATCCAATTATATTACTACCTCGTCTGAGAAACATTAGAACGGATTATTTCACTGTGGGAATTTTGTCATAAAGCACCTCATATCATTCGAGCACCCTTGCTTGGATATTTTCCCTTGAGTAGCCAAATTTTCAAAGAGAATATATAGACAGAAAGGAAGGAACTTGTTATATAGTAGTAGACCATGTTTTGACTAGTTAGGGAGTGTTGGCATTCTTACAAGCCCCAGGTCAATAAAATGGAAAGGGATTCTCAAATCCTGGATTTTGTAGGTAGACTGTATCATCATAAGTAAATCTAGAAAGCAGGATAGGGGTCCTCTCCTGACAGAAAAGAGATTGTGATGCCTTTTAGAAGTAGTAATGAATTGGATGTGATTTGTTTGCAAGAGGTTAAAATCATTGGTTTGAAGTTATAGACCACAATGGACTTCCAATGTCCAGGGTTTATAATAATAACCTCAAAACATTGAAGGTAAAGGAGGAGTTTCTTTGCTATTGAACGAGAGACTTCAAGATAAAATAGTAAGGACATGGTGTGAGAGCTATGTGGGCGGAGCTAAAGAAAGGTGACCATCCTTATGGTATTGTCTCCATCTATGCGTCTAATTGTATAAGGAGAGGAAATATGTGTGGAACTAGTGGTTGAGTCCTACTTGAAAAAACATTCCTTTCTACTTATTACTTATTCAAAAGGGGGGGCGGGGGGAAGATAAGACCTCTGGACCTTGGATTCATTTTGGTTATTTCAATAGGGTTGAGGAAGCTGAAGACAATGAAGGTGGATTTCCATTTGAATGGAAATAAGGACAATTTCCTAATTGGTGTAAGTTTCAAATCAACCTCAACTTGATCGATCCGAGAGGAAAAAAAGAAAGTAGTAGTGTTTGGTTAACGTCGTGCAATAATCAGAAAGGCAAGGATAGATACTTTTCAAGATTGGACAGATGCATGTTCAATTAAATCCAATTTCAAGTTAAGGCTAGAAGAGCGAACAACAATGTGGTAGTGGTTCTCTATACATTGTTTGACCACCACCCTACTCTTGTTGATATTGGTATCAGTAAAGGGAGAGAAGGAAGGAATAGAGGCAAGAAAAAGGGAAAAGAGAGGAATGTGTCTCATCTTTTCCTTCTCCCTCTTGCCCCATAATCAACTTATGACCTAAATGTGGAGTTGGGTTGGAGGAGTACATGCATGTTCTTGCTATTAGATTTTGAAATTCACACTCAGAAACATCATAGAGGCCAGGATCACAATAACTTTCTGTTGTTGTTGTAGTGGATATGCATAGCAAGAAAAGCTACAGAGCAGAAAATGCAACATTACTAATAAAATTGTTACCTTTTAAGAACAAAGGTACTTTCCTCATTGGCTAAAACGAAAGAAACAACTAAGAATAGTTGTTCTATAGCTATCCTCTCTACCACCTATAAACCATCATCAACAAAAAATTGAGAGAACAAGGATTTTAACTCAACCATGCAATCACCATACCATTGTCACAAAGCTGCCCCGCATTGAAAATTTTACACATGAATTTAGTTGAACAGTTGGTAGACAACCCTGCAATTTTTGGTTATGAGCACAACCTGAAGATATTCTTTTTGCCACAACTTTGTTAGCCAGAGTCAAAGAAAAATCGGTTTTGCTAGTACTTATAAAATGCTTATATATATATATATCATGAAAAGTTCAACAATTTGGCCCAATTTAACTCCTTGTCAAAATAGATGGTTAAACCCAGTTCTCAATCAGTTATGAACCTAAGTTAACTCCTTGTCAAAATAGATGGTTAAACCCAGTTCTCAATCAGTTATGAATGGGGCGAAATTGGTCACACAACCCATAGACAATCTTCAGAAATAGAGGTTTCAGGGCTTTGTGGTTGAAAAGGGTGCCAACTCTTTTGAGTATGAAACTAAGGTAGGGCATTGGCTAGGCTTGGGACAACAACCCTTGAAAAAGGGAACCCTTAGCACACTTTGGATCTATATCCCTAGGAATTTTGAGTTGGAAAGATAAAAAATGGCTGAGAAGAAAGTATACCAGTGCCTTGTCTATCAGGGTAAATGGGGCCTGGATGAGTATGTAAAGAGGGGAGTAGCTCCTCTGCTGAGAAAAAGGTGAACCTCTTGCAACATACAAGTAAAGTATGAATCCATCTCTAATTCATGGACAAAACTAGAATGCACATCATTTATCTTTGCCAATATGGACAAGAAATAAAGTAAGACCAGCTAAGACTTATCGAGAATGTTCATGTGTGAATTTAATCCAATAGCTAAGAGAAAAAACAACAGAGAAACACTTCAAATGAAAAACCACACAAGAGATGAACTGATAATACTCAAGCAAATTAGTTGTTTAACCATTGAGATGAAACGAATCCAGTCTTGAGGAGAACATCAGATGTAGCATCCCTAGCCTCCAGGGCGCACAAACAGACCAACCAAAAGATTTTTCGTTGGAAAAATAATGCAACCAACTAGATAGTATTCATTCTTTCAACCCAATTCTCATGTACAAAGTCTTTCAACCCAGTTCTCATGTGCAAAGGTGACTTAAATAGCCTCATGTACAAAAGATGACTTAAATAGCCACATAGCCCAACAACTAGGTAAAAAATGAGAGAGGGGCGTACAACTTCTTCTAGAAGTTGGCCCCATTTGAAGAGCACTTCCTCCTTTCTACAACTGAGTAATGCATATATTTGGTGGGCCCTTGGATCGCCCCCCTTTCTTTTACACTTATTACATTACAAAATAAAACATGAGTCAAATAAATTATGCACCCTCCTTTCTAAATGAAGCCAATCACATGATGCTTGTGTGGGGTCTGGGAGGGGTCCCCCCCTCTTTTCTCTAATCCTAACTGAAATATGACATGAATGTCTAGTGTGTGGGGTTCCCCCTTCTTTAACCTTGGATAAAATAATTTCATTAAAATGGTCTCGGTGGGACCCCATGAAGATGCATCACCTTCTTCTTAAGCTCAAAAAAATTATGTGAATGTGCATTATGTTGTAATAGGGCCCATTTTTCCTATTTCATTGGTAAAGATTTAGTTAGAGAGACTCGTATTTGAATCTGCTTGGGAAAGATTGAATGAAGGAAGTACTTTTAATTTCTTCTTTGCATTCAAACCACCAAAACCTTCTTTTTCTTCCTCTTGGTTTTGAACAGGAGGAATTAGAGGGGTTTAAAGCTTGAGTTTTTCCCTTATTCTCTACTTCATCTTCCTATTCTTTAATCACAGACTTGAAAGACTTTCATTTGATTTATGTTTATAAATCATGTCCCTTTTTCACTTGTTTATGGATGTGAGGCAGTCCTACCTAAACACTTGGCACTCCCTGTTTCTCAGCTAATGCAATTAGATAGTGATAATCAGAACTTTTGTTTGTGAAACAATTGCCTAAGCCTAGTGGATAAACCCTCTTCAAGAATCATGCACACCTAGATAAGAGCTTTTCCCTTCAACCCATCACTTTCAAAGAGAGCTTTTCCATTTGATGTCCAATTGTTGGGTTTGGGGGGTTGTCTGCTTGCCACATTTGAAAAATTGATGGGCAGGGAAATTGCCTTAGAATGGAGTGGAGGAAACAAAGACAACGCAAGTCAGGGGTGGAAGGAGATAAGAGAGATACGGGGACTTCATTATACTCTAACCATGTGTTATTTAAGGGTAGAGAAGAAGATGATGCAAGATTAGAGGGAGAGAATTAGAAGCTAGGAAAGCCTCTGTCAGATGTTCTTCAGAAGGTGTCTGACCTTGATAAGGATTCAAAGAGAAAAGGTGCAAATTCTGCAACTGCATTAGCTTTTCCATCCAATGATATTACTACCTCATCTTAGAAACATTAGAAATGATTATTTCACCATGGGAATCTAGTCATAAAGCACCTCATGTCAGTCTAGCACCGTTGCTTGGATATTTTTTCTTGAGTAACCAAATTTGCAAAGAGAATATATAGACAGAAAGAACATGTTCAACCAAGTCAATTCAGAAGAGGAAGGAACTTGTTATATAGTAATAGACCATGTTATATAGGGAGAGTCAACATTCTTACA